>OOFB01037154.1:49488-69472 GCA_900323305.1 Trachyrincus murrayi
GATCCCACCAGTCCTTTGCCACTCCATCAACCCTCTCTCCCTCACCCACACACCCAGCACCCTTTAGAGCCTTTCTCTCATCATGTCTGGCCTTAATTCCTACCTGCCCGTCGCTCTGCGATATGAAGAAAAGATCTCCACCTGCCTGGGTCCTCTGGCCTTCAGTCTGCCCAGCTCCCATGACAGACAGACAGGTGGGGGGAGAGAGAGAAAAAGAGAGAGAGAGAGCGAGCGAGAGAGAAAATAAATAGTTGATGGGCTTGATCAACTGTCCTGAATGGCTCTCCAATCACAATGTGCATGGAGAACCACTGTACAAGTGTAAAAGATATCTAGATCGGTCCTTTAGAGCGGTGTTCAAATGCTCGGCTATGCTCATTTCTCTTGTTCCTCTAGAATAAATATGTGCTTTTACCCGACTCTCATATTCACCGCCAAGCGCTTCTAAATGCCTTTTTAATGAAGCAGTTACCCTACTTTGTAATGCGTTTCCACATACACATCCATCCATTTGGCACCGTGCACACACACAGAAACGGGCCCAGCACACTTGGTGTTCCTATAATGATTAAACAACCTTCATTTAAACCCCATGCATGGCGAAGCCACCGATCAATTAACATGATTTACAATAGCCTCTCTGGCCATCGCACTTCTGCGATAATCACAGACTTAGTGTCCTACAGTAGGGTAGACTTTCCTTCATGGCACCCCGGGGACGACTTGTAGCAGAATAAACAGCCATTTGGACCCTCGTCCCGCTCCGCTGTGACTCCTTCCATGGAAATGTGTGGCTTGAATCAATGCTCTGATGACACGATGCCATCTGTTGTTGTGTTAACTGCGCTATGGCCAAAAAAAATACATTTTCTATTTCTATGTTCACCCTTTAATTTAGAGCAGACACAGACATGCACACGTGTGCATGCACGCGTATGCACTCCACACCTCCACCTTGTGCAATTCCTGGAGACAACCATCCAGAAAGAAGGGCCCCTCTTCCACTTTATAGAAGCAGGGGCACAGGGGAGGGGCCTGAATAAATAATAGACAGAAAGAGAGACACAGAGAGACAGAGAGAGGGACCGAGGCAAGGAGAGAGAGACAGAGAGAGAGAGAGGGACCAAGGCAGAGAGACAGAGAGAGAGACACAGAGAGACAGAGAGAGAGACCTAGAGAGAGCGACACAGAGAGACAGAGAGGGGGACAGAGGCAAGGAGAGAGCGGGACAGAGAGATAGAGAGAGAGACAGAGGGAGAGAGACAGAGAGACAGAGGGAGAGAAAAGAGGGATAGTCGCAGGAAGACGAGCCAATGCCTCCCTTCTCCGCAACAGTGAGGGTGCACCTCTGAAGGAACCCCTGAATGCTCCTCCAGTCTGCACACTGCGGAGGGGACCGGCAGATTAAAACTGCATGGCACACAGCCCCTAAAAGAATGGCTCTAAAAATACATCCTTTTCACTGCAACATGAAAGGAAACTGCCTTTCCCCTGTCCAGTATTGAGCAGCCATTGATTCCAAGACAAAGGCTACACCTCCTCAAAGAGGTAAAGGGGGGAAAAAAATAGCAATCATACAGGCAATTATTTTCAAACGTGCCTGCAGCGGGCCGATAATGTCGGCTCGCCGCTCTTCCCAAATAAAAGGAGGCGAGGCGGGCCCGCGGCTGAAGATGAGCGAGCTCCGACCGCACCACGCCGGGCCTTCATCTGGGCAGCGTGACACGGCACCCCGTGTAGTGTTGTTAAGGCTGTGCCGGGCCTCTGGGACCACACACACAAACACAGGCAGAAGAAGTATAGATTCTCAGTTCAGCTCCATGGGCCCGACACCAAGGCAAAAAGCCACCCGAGAATCCAGCGGCCCTAGCCTGTGGGTTGCCACCGGCGTCCGTTCTTGTTGCCTGGCCACCGAGAACAATCACAAGAGGCGTTCTGTAGCCTATAGCGAATTTTTGACCCGTTATGGGGAGAGAGGGGGGGCGAAGGGGGGAGGAGGGGGTGTCACGCTACACAGCCAGACTATAACTGGATGCTTTTGAAAAAGGCAGAGTTCCCCCCCCCCATCTTCCCTGCCCACCCCTCAGTGGATTGTGCTTCACGCCGAGGCCCTATTCATTTTAATGTGATGCCGAGGCGAGGGCAGCAGCATCCAAGCAGAAAGGGGATGGGGTGCTTGCTACTGGGCCTGACCGCCACAGCACCACTGCTCCCTCAGATGTTGCTCCACAGAAGTCTTCACTGGACTGGCTTCAAAAGAGCACGCCGGAGAGGCAGAGATGGAGGGGTGTAAGGGGGGTGTAAGGGGTGTGTGTGCGTGCAAAGGAAGGAAGGAAGGAAGGAAGGAAGAATTCAACAGAGAGACAAACAAAGAAAAAGGTCAGCCAAAAGAGGGATGTGGGGCAGATGCAGCTAAATCTAAATGCTGAGATCAGGTATAGAGCGGCGTAGTACTACAGGTCTAGATGTTTCTCCCCTTCTTTGGACGCTTTTCATAACTAGTCCCAACAAAAGCTGTACTCCAGCTCGATACAAATGATGGCTTGCACTTACGTCTTTGCACCACAGTTAAAGTCCATTTCTCCATAAAATATGGCAGGGGTAGTCAGTACTCCACAGAGCAATCAACGGCATCCAGCGGGAGCACAATTCCGGTGCCCATTTACAGGAAAACCAAAATTGCCTCTGGTCCTCTAGTTCTGCAGCCAAGGTACCAGGGCCATGTCAGCACCGTGGAAGAGCACCTTCATTCCCCCCACCTCAACACAACGGGTCTACTATACAGAGGATTACGTGCGCCCTAGTTTTTCCAAAGTTAACAGATTGCGAGATGTAGAAAATGGGAGCAGTTAAGCATAGGAAAAGGTAGCAAGGGATGGACAAATGAATAGCAGCAGTAGAGTAGAGGGGGAGAAAGAGAGAGAGAGAGAGAGGGAGAACAGTAGAGAGACTTCCTCCACCATTGGTCGAGTGCCACACCGAGGAGCCCTGCAGTCCGTGCCCGAGGCCCTGAGCCCACGCTTGGCTTGGGCTATCAGTTAAAGATCAGAAAGAGCTTGTTTTAGCAAGACATATGGTCTGAATAATGGATCGGTTTTAGTTCCACAAGGTTGGACAAAGTGGATGCTGTGAGCGGGAGGGATGCAAGGTGAGCTGAATGTAGGGGTGGTGTTTCGTACAGTAGCCTACACTTTTACCACGGTGTTTAGGGGTGCGTTCCGTGCACTGCCATAGCAGACGTGTGCATATGCGTGTGTACCACACACACACACACACACACACACACACACACACACACACACACACACACACACACACACACACACACACACACACACACAGTTGTGAAGCATTGCTTTTTCCCCGAACACTTAGGGCCTCTCCGTAAGGCTGTTTGGTGAGGTCGGACAGCGTATACAGTAGTTTAGGCTTTAGCATGCAGGGACTGATCTCTCATTTGAATTTGTCTGACAGCAAGGGGCAGAGGAGCAACCTTAGGATAAATTATACATACGAGGCGGGCCCGTTTCCCTGAAAACCACTAAAACACACAAGGTGTAGCCAGATTTAGTCATATAAAAGGCAGATTGCAAAAAAAGGGTTCATCAGCAGATCAGATAGGTATTGGAATTTTCCACCAGAATCCATGGTCAATACTGCGTTATCCACAATGTTTTACACATGTGATGTCTGCTTGACCACATAACAGTCAAACGTGAAAAGGACACAATTGACCTCCCACCGTGGATTAGCAATGACGACACATTTCTACCGCTTGGCTTTATGCATTACATACTGCACCACTGCCAGGTCTCGGTGGAGAGACATGACCTCCTTCTAGATGTCATTTATGAAGCAGTTGTCTTTCAACGTCTCAGCACCTCAGTGACATTACATTTGGAATAAACAGTGTCTCAACTTTTTTGTGTTAATTTCAATGCATTCATTGCATGCATGGATGCATGCATGCATGCATACATTGCAGATATTTCTCGAACGGCATCGCGTAGCGTCGTGCGCTGCGCACACCACCTAGTGGCGTTTCTATTCCTCTGCAAGGGAAGTGGACAACACGCTGTCATCTCCACCACCAAACACTGTGCACCACAAAACTACAGCACTGTTATCTTCATCTCCAAATAGTTCATCGCAAGACTGGATCATCCATTCGGCTCCGTTTTGATCTCTTTCACAATTGTACTCATATGATGAGAAGATGAAGCCATTATGTTCTCGTTGTTGCGCCTATTGCCTTAATATGTCAACATTAAAGCGGAACATTACAAATGTGACGCGAAGTATTCATCCTTATCAGTCTTCACGTCGGAGCTTCTAGGAAAGGTCACGTGAACGTACCTGTCCAGGTCTTCTGTTGGGGGATCATATAGTATTGATTACCGATATGATCGGATCCTACGTGTTCACGTACTATCCCAAACGTCCGCCGTAGAAGCCCTGCGATTCTGCTCATTTTTTGGTAAATATCTAACAAGTCCGATGTTATACTTTGTCCCCTACGCAGGGTTGTTTATGTGATTCCCTGTAGCCCCGAAACGCCAAAAATAATAAACCGCTCTGTGATTGGAGGAGAGGTACCGGATCAGCCAATGGGAGCCCTCGTTGTACACCGGAGGCGACGCGTCACAACATGGCGGCCCGCTGCACTTGGGACTGAGAGGTTTATGCTACACAAAGATGGATTATGAATCCAAAAGAAGGTATTAACAGAACATAAACAACGCGAGGGACACGTAACAGATGCGCGAGGAAGAAATATTAAACATAAACACGTTATTTGAATGACATAATGTAATGTAGGTCTATCTTTTTGGGTATTTGAGGTGGCTAGGCTACGTTAGCTGAGGCATAAACAGCTGTCTTGAGTCCTGAGATGTTGGGGTTCATCACTGCGAGAGGGGTCGGACTCGAAGACCCCCTTCGTCTTCGGCGTGCAGAGTCGACACGACGGTAACGTGTGTTCATATACAACGATACGATGCTAAAAGGAAGGTTTTAGACATATTCAAAATGCATGTCTCTTCTGGATAATTCTGCAATATGTACAATATACATGCATGTGGACGGTGTGATCCTCCTCCTCCTTCTGCAGACTACTCAGCCTGGAGCTGAACCATGGCAGAGATGTGGACAGGATCCACGGCAATGGAGTCAACTGCCTTGACATAGAGGCGGTGGAGGGGAGATAGTAGGTTTCAACTGCTTCATATGTGTATGAATGAATCAAACTCCCAAGTGTTTGCATCACTGTCACTGGTGGTTTCTCAAACTACTGCGGAGTGCTGAGTCGTTCCTGATTAAAACATTTTCTTAAATTAACCTCAAAGGCAACAATAACGACGACATTCCCAGTTATGACCATGCACTTGCGCCTCCCCGTCTCTCTGTACAGTATGCTGTCTGCAGGAGCAGACGGGGTCATCGTCATCTATGACCTGGAGAACCACAGCAGGCAACTCCAGTACACATGCAAAGCAGTTGGCACCGTGGGAAGGTGGGAGACGTGTTTATTGCCACTAGACGGCAGTGCATTCTAGCATATTTCATACTGTAGGTGTAATAATAACGATGATTATAATGCATTGGATTCATATGGCGCTGATGTTTGTACCTTAAACGTGATGATATTTATTAGAATGTGTTTTTGTGTTGAAGATGTGACCGCTGAGTGGTGCTCTAAGCGGCAGATCATTTGACTGTAGATACTGGTCTTAATTCAGTCATGTGTGTGTGTTTACAGATCCAGTAGGTTTGCACACAAGTTCAGCGTGGAGACAGTCCAGTGGTATCCATTTGACACTGGAATGTTTATCTCCAGTTCTTTTGACAAGACCATGAAGGTGTGGGATAGTGAAACACTGAAGGTAAGATTAGCAGAGGCTAGTATTTTGATGATGTTTGATTGATGTTACCTTATAAATGAAATTGGTGGAATACAAGGAAGGAAAACGATAAAATAAGAAGCCCATGGGAAGAATTACTGACAGTTTGTTATCAATCTCTTTTATTGTGTTATTTAATTTTTTAGTATGTTTGTTATAAGCAGTCCTGTATGGATTAAACGTATACATACACCTTACTAATATTCAATTCGATTACTTTATTTATTTATTTATTCGTCACATTAATAATTATACTGGCATCATGATAACCTAAGAAAAAGGACATATTGTTGAGTTCTCATGCACTACTTTTTCTCATGCACTCTCTCTTTATAGTTTGTGTGACCTCAATATAAGTGTATTTATTTATATTTATTTACAAAGCTTATCCATAGCTGTCTGTTCTTGCTGACAGGTAGGCATCAGATAGGCTGCTTGTGTTTGCTGAAGAATTTGCATTGTAACTGGCTCTTCTGCTCGACTATACTGCCCCCTAATGCCCTTAATGGATTCATTTATATTATGTGAAATATAGATATACTGTATAACACAGTGTTGGAGCCTATAGATTACCAAGATCATCTTTAGTGTTGCCCTCCTCCTCTTCTGGGAAACAGTACACAGTTAATCTCTTGGCATTGAAAAGACCATTTAATAGGCCAGTAGTTATCGGTGCCACAATGACATGCAGGATACCAGTACAATGTCTTTTCTAGCTGCTCTATTCAAATAAGGTGGCCGCTAGCAGACTGCCCATGCCTGGCTTCTTCCACAGTTATCGTACAACTGTCTTTAAACATCGGTTTTAAGGACGTGTGCATACTTGGTGTGCATACAATGAACCTACTGTAACTGGTTAGGTTTGCATTTGCATCAGACATGTGACACACATTAAGCTTTTACGTTTATTTAATTTTTCCATTTCAATAAAAGAGATTATTTGGTGCTATTCAGTTTATGTTGACGTACTTCAGACAGAAGCGATATTTAAAAAGTGAAGATGTTTTACTAACGTTGACCATTCTTTCTTTCTTTCTTTCCACTGGCTTCTCCAGCCTGCTGAGCGCTTCATGTTCGATGGAAATGTGTACTGCCACCACATGTCCCCCATTGCCAGGAAGCACAGCCTTGTTGCAGGTGTGTGTGTGTGTGTGACATTTCTTTACGACTGCAAACTCAGTTCAGCTACCATGACAGCTTGTGTTGTGAATCCAAGCTGGTTCACATTAGGTTATGTTTGAGTCCACACCTGTAGCAACAGCTTCTATTCCGCACCTCATTGGTTTAGATGAGAAAACAAGATTGTATCAGTTCATGTTCAAGGTTGGTTTCTTCTCAAGCATGTTTGCTTGTGATTGTCATGTCAGTAATCTCTTTGACCAGGGGGGACAGGAGGGTTTGTGCAGGCGTTCAGGCAGAGCCTGAAGGTTTTCGTTGAGAGATGGGTTAAAGGAATCGAGTTGCTTCCTCACCCTGTCACCGAACAAGACCAACAGGTTGCGCATACATTCACACACATGCGGATGTACACACACACGCACACACACACGCACACGCACACGCACACGTACACACAGCCATCTTTTAGCACCGTTGTTCCACAGTAGCTGCTCAGTAGGTCTCTCTGTATTTGTTTCAATAGTTTGCTCAATGTTTTCATGCACCCAAGGTCGTTGGACATGATTTCCTGCCAAATAGGTTCAAGACCCTCCCTTTTAGCTTGACTTCCCCAACACAATCCCTGAGGAATTCCCTTCCCAAAAGGTATCCATGACTCCAGGCTGAAAGTTGCATGATTTGCATGATTTTCAGATTACCCACCCACCCATATTCCCATCCAGGGCAGACTTTGTTCACCGTGTTGAATATTTCCACCGTAGCGTGCCCTCCACCCAGCTATGAATGGCGGGTGTGTTGGCTCATGTGTATCAGTAGGTAGTATCTGTGTGTGTGCGTTTTTTTTTTCTGTGAAACCCGGGAGTCCAGTTTATCCTCTTCCTGTGAGCGCCCCTCCCATGTGCACAACATTGAAGTCTCAGCAGTGTTTATCAATTAACATTTCTCAAGGGGCAAATTTGATTCAATAAATTTATATGAGGGGGAAGGTGGGGGTTGAAATCTAACCATAGAAATGACCTTGCAATTTGTGTATGATCATTTCCTCACTAACGTATCCTTACCATAAACCTGACTGCTTAGCAAGAGTACTATTCCAGTTATATATGAGTTCACTTTGGACAATTAAAGCTGAATACTTAGGATTAGGATAGCACATGCTAAATAGAATATGACAAAATGCATTCAATGAAATGCTGGAATACATTGTAGTGTTTGCTTTAAAATGTGACATGTTTTGCCCCTGCATTAGTGTCTAATGCCTTCTTGGATTTAATGTAATCTATTTCTCTACCCTGTCTCCATCCCCCTACGTCAACCCTCACACATGAAACCCCACTAATAATTATTAATAATTAATGATGTTTTGATTCAATTCAGATTTGCTGTACTTCAACTTACAGTAATTAGCTTTGCATCATGTGTTTTGACATCTGAAGCATGAATTCGATGTACTGACCCTCTGCTAATCTTCGTCTACTGTTATGTTTTTTTTGTGTTTTTTTTAAATTTATTTACAGTTGGCACAAAAAACCCTAAACTTCAGCTGTGTGACCTCAATTCTGGCTCCCGCATTCATGTGCTACAGGGTTGGTTGTTACATCACACAGTCACACACACACATAAACACATTGTTTCTCAATCTGTTGACCTGGTTTCCTCTTAAAGGCATACAGTGCATGATCAGTGTGTGAGTTACCATCCTCTGCTTCTCAGGTCACAGGGCAGAGATCCTGGCTGTGCGATGGTCGCCCAGATATGAGCATATCTTGGCCACCGCCAGGTAAACACACAAAGTATTATTGGAAATCTAAAAATGTAAATACACATAAAAATACCCTCCCCTTTGTGAAGGAGTTACAGGTTTGTTTCCGAAGGCGCGGGTGTACTTCTGTTCTGCAGTTGTCTTGTTGTTGTTATTTCTCAACACTTGTATGTGTCAGCATCATTGGAAATGACAAGACGTACACGGTGACGGATACAGTGACACTCTTGTTGCCCAGCAGCGGAGACAGGGGGACCCACCTGTTCTCGTAGCGCTTCAGAGACCCTAATTAAACCGCCGGGACCTGCGGGTCGCGGTCTCTCTGGACCACAAGTGATTTTTTTGAAAAACAACTAAAGGGCCCTTCATAAAGAGTATCACGTGTATCAGCTGTAACCTGCTTCTGAAACAAACGTGTTTGGCCTTTTTCTTAATCTCGCTCTTAGTGGCCAGTGGGAGCTTCTTGTTTTGAAGCCTGAACCCTGGGTTTAACTTCTCGATTGCCATGCGTCCGTCGGTCGGTTGGGTTAGAATAGTTGGATGTTAGCCAAAGAGCATATATTCTTCGTTAATGGTGACGTAGAGTCGGGCGCTGGGGAAGATTCTGATAGCTATGGGATTTGTCATATCTGCGTATAAATTGACGACGCTAAGACGGAAGAGAAAAAAAAACTCTGAAGGGACCATTACTTACGTGTACATTATACATAGAATCTAAATTGTACTAGAATCTTATGAGGGTGTGATACAGTCATGGGGAGTGTTTTATACTCAACCTGAGTTTCTCCGTCTTAATTCAGCATTATCCACCCAACTTCACCTGAATAGAAAATATGTCATCCTTCAACTCTCAGTGCAGACAGTACGGTGAGACTATGGGATATCCGCCGGGCCTCTGGGAGTCTGTTTACCCTGGACCAACATAACGGAGACAAGTCCAAAGCTGCCGCTGAGGCAGGTACTGTTTCCTCCCTTTCTCTCACTAATCCAACTCTATCTTGCTGTCTGTCTCACTCTGCCTGCCTCTCTCTAACTCTCTCTCTCGCTCTATCTCAGCACTTTGCGCTGCATTTCTTGCATGAAAGGTGCTATACAAATAAAGTTTATTATCTCTCTCCCCCTCCCTTGCTCTCTCTTTGTTTCTCTCCCCCGCCCCCCTCTCCCTCTACACCTTTGTTTGAATGCAGTTGTTATAGACACAGTGGCCATGGGTGTGAGTCTTGACAGAGTTCAGTAGGCTAATGGTCTCGGATAACGTCTGGTAGATGGGTTGGTTTAATACAAACACAATTGTTTTGTCATCTGAAGTGCATTGATCTGGGGGAAAGGTGAGCACTGAACACGGTCGTCTGTATATTGAACTAGGGAGGAGAGGAAAAATAAGCCCAGAGCCAAACCAGTGAATCATAGCCTAGCTAGCGGCGTGGCATGTTCAGTAGCACTGAACAGTATGTGACTTGTGATGAAAGACAAAAGAGTTGAGCTACATGAATAGACATTTAGAACATGTTTGGCATACGGTATATATATATTATCTATATCTATATAATCTATATATCTCTATCCATCTATCTATCTATGTTTTAATTTAATATAATATAATGTATGCGCTTGGGGAAAAAAATCTTGCACGGCACTCACTACCCAGCTCTGTACATAATGTGTACCAGCAGGGAAACCCATTCATGTTCTGCCTGCCTCTCGTGTTTCTGTTGTTTTTTTGCCCACAGTGAACACAGCCCATAATGGCAGAGTGAATGGCTTGTGCTTCAGTGGGGACGGGCTGTATCTCGTCACCACGGGAACGGACGACCGCATGCGCCTGTGGAACAGTGCCACCGGGGTGAACACGTTGGTATGGTTTCAGTGTGCGTCGTGGGGGGGGGGGGGGTGTGGTTAGACTCCCAGCTGAAAAGGTTCTGGCCTCGAACCCCAATGTCTGCAGTTTGAGCGTGATGGCTAGCCCTGATTCTGCCCTCCTTTCTTGACAATAACAAGGCCACACGTTTTATGATGTATACTGTCACATACATTGCGTTTACAAGCGACTTACAAGTACTTAACTATTTCAGGGACATTCCCCTGGAACAACTCAGGGTTAAGTACCTTGCTCAGGGGTACAATGGTGGCAGACCCGGGGTTCGAACCCATGACTCTCCGGTGCTCCATCTGGAAGCACTGTTCCTTACCCACTAGACTACCACCACATACATCATTGTATTTTTGTCTGTGCAAAAACACGTATAATGCAGTGACAAATAGAGACCTCTCAAAGCCATGAAAACAATAATGGAACATTATTGTTTTCCTTATTATAATTGGTGTCTAATTACCACTGTACTGTATTTGTTGGCTGTATTTCATCTTTAGCTTCCAATGTGTGAACTTGAAATACAAGGTTGCTCACCACCTCTTCTGAACTTACCTCATCACATTACATTCATTTAGCAGACGCTTTTATCCAAAGCGACTTCCAATACTAATCACTATTCCAATGTGGACGTATTTCTTGGTGCACCTATTTATTAATATATTAATTCATAATATATTGACAGCTGATTTATGCCCTAATAATTCCACAACAAAATATACAAATTTACACTACATTCAAACATTTTTTTCACCATTTGAATATATATATACGGGATACGGCCGGTCTGACCCCTGTGTTCCCCCTGTGTCGTGCGTTGCCCAGGTGAATTATGGGAAGGTGAGCAACGATAGCCGCAAGGGGTTGAAGTTCAGCGTCTCGGCTGGCTGCAGCCCGGATTGTGTGTTTGTGCCGTGCGGTAGCTCCGTGGCTGTGTACGGCCTGCATAGCGGGGAGCTGGTTTCCACGCTCCGGGGCCACTACAATAATGTAGACTGCTGTGACCTCCACCCAGACTACCAGGTAGGCTACATCCACCCCACCCATAGCTCTGCGTGTCGTTTGTTCCTCCAGCAGCTGTAGCGTTCTATCTTGTGTGTTTTTTTTTCCCATTTCTCCATACATATGCCTACTATCTCTCTTTTTTTTGTTCTTTTTTTTCTGCATGTTTTGTCAACATGCCATCCACCTGTTCCCCCCCCCCCCCCCCCCCCTCTTTTTTCCTTCCCTCCAGTCTGGCAAGTTTGTCCCTGCAAGTGTGGAGAGATAAATGTATAAATGCACCCTGCTTTGTTTACGAGTGTTCTCTGTATAGTTTAATTGGTGTTTACAAAACCTGTTGATTATAAGTGACTTTATGTAGCTAAACCTGTTCTCAATTTACCTTCCCTGCCGGTTAACGCTTTCGCTGCAGGTTTTTTTTCTAGCTTTACACGATAACCTTAAATTTGAACCTGAGTGACGAGTCAGATTCAACAGAGAAAAAGGAAATAAGGATATTGTTTATGATTAGTCATCAGTAAAGGAAACAATGATATTATTTATGATTAGTCATCAGTAAGGGAAACAATGATATTATTTATGAGTAATCATCACTTCTGCTTGTGGAAATACAACCACAAGTAGTGCAACAAACTCTACACATATTTTAGACACACAGGCACACAAACAACAATGATGATGTTGTTGTGTGTGTGTGTGTGTGTGTGTGTGTGTGTGTGTGTGTGTGTGTGTGTGTGTGTGTGTGTGTGTGTGTGTGTGTGTGTGTGTGTGTGTGTGTGTGTGTGTGTGTGTACGCGCGCAACATCAGTCTCTCTCTCTCTCTCTCTTCTCTCTCTCTCTCTCTCTCTCTCTCTCTCTCTCTCTCTCTCTCCTGCTTGTTGGCCCGTCCTCCCGTCCCCTGGCTTGTGATGCAACATTAACAATACAATGCATGTATTGCGTTGTCACAGGAGCTCTACACGGGAGGTAAAGACTGTAACATCCTGGCCTGGATCCCTGCCCTCCGTGCCCCAGATGTTGAGGAGGAAGAAAATGTCAAAAAGGTACACCCGCCTCAGCAGCAACTCCCGATTCTTATGAAACCCCACTGTGGAGCGTGTGTTATTGGTGGCTGGTTTAGGCAGCCTCACCTGGTCCGAGTCAGACTGATTAGACTCTGGGGCTGCTGGGTGAGGCTGCACACCTGTGGGGCATTGGCCAATCAGGTCCACGGGTTAAACCAGCCACCAACACACACTCAGGAGGAGCGCTAGCATGTACCACCTGCTCTGCCTGTTCAAACTACCTCAACCTTTGCAATAAACCGGTTTAAACCAACATCTGCCTGTATCCTGCTACTGGAGAAGCCCTGGAAAAGCCACTGTAGTTGGCATGTGGCAGGGGAAACTGCCACACCCACCCTGCTCCACTGGCAGGGGAAGGGCAGTGGGGGAGAGGGAGTGTGGGTGGGTGAGGGAGGGGGAGAAAGAGAGAGAGAATACCTGTATGGAACCCAGAACATAGGATGCCTTCCACAGTTCTAACAGAAACCCTGGCATACAAAAATGAATGTGTGGTGTGTAAATGGTTGTTTACCTGGGGGCAGGGGGGGGGGGGGCAACTTAATGGCTTCAGTTTTATTCATCTTATTTTATTTTGTGTATAAATCAATGTGTGACTGAAGTGTGTGGAACGTACAAAAGCACGCTGACTCACAGGCACTACCACACAGGGCTGCATTCCACTGATACCACTGAAATGACAGCCACTAATAATGGCCATGATCTATGACTTTCTATTTACTGAATCGATCTCAGTGTTTTTCCAATGTGTTGCCTTTCAGCATGGGTGTTTGAGCGAGTGTAGGGTCGTGAAGATGTACAGGACTTACAGGTCAAAGGTTAAGGGATATTGAGCCCTGTGTCTCCTGTGTGTTACAGGACGCCGTTGGCTCGGCTGCGGCAAACGCTGCCTTAGAGGACGCCTGGAGCAGTGAGGAAGACTGAGATACACAGGGAGGACACGGAGGACTAAATACGTGATGGTCTACCATTACTGGGGGGGGGGCTTTGTCTCACACAGACCCACTGAGGAGGTGATCCCGGCGGTGTCATCAGAAACAACACACACGACGTGAAATTAAAGAAGAAATGAGAAGAAATGCCAAAATCACAACAATCTCCACATAAGGATACTGGTGCTGCTTGATTTGACCGATTTTGACTCGTGTTAAGTTGTTGTGTTCTTATGTGCTACTTTTCTTATGTGGTATTTACCTTCTTTTTTTTTTCCTTCTATAAAACCTTTTTACTAAATTGAACGTTTTTATGATAATGCTCACAACAAGTGCAGGTAACACGAATGTCTTTGAATGCAGTTGTGGTCTTTGAGTAGCAATCGTCATATGCTGTGCGTCTATACAGAAGAAGCCTTGCATGGGAGTGGCAACACCACAACCACACAGCACTGGATCACCATGTCATATCGGGACACATTTGCATTTGTTTGTACCGAGTTCCTCGTTATCCCCTGATTGAAACCGGCAAAAACGAGTGACACTGAAACTACCTCGCACACACAAACATGCACACAATCTGTACAGAATGTATTTGATTCCAAGAAGATAATTACTTGTTTACACTAGTTATGGTATAGTATGGTATGGAGGAATCTTATTAGACTGAATTATTAATACTGGCTCAAGCAATTCACCCTGATTGGTATGCTTAAACAACAGGTGTGTTATGAAATTACATTTTCATTTCATTTCAATATCTTTTATCTATACCGTACCTATTTACTGTACCGATTCACTATAACGACTATGATTTGTTATGGGCTATTGCATGTCTTCATTTTATTTTATTTTATTGAAAACATGTATACAAAAACAAAAAAACTAAGTCCATGCCATATTAAACATTAAAGAAAAACTAAACGAAAAACGAACAAGACAACAAACGCACATTCACAATCAAATAGGCCAGCCTACTAGGCCTACCTGTTTCTCGGATCAAAACCACACCCTGTAATGTGATGTGATCCTTCGCCATTGGCCGATGACAAAGTATCGCTCAGTGTTTCTCAATATGTTCGGGATGCCCAATTGGGCCACAGGTAAAGTGTATGCCTGAAGACAAGGCTCCGCCCCTTTGGCTCCGCGCTATAAGGCGAGAGGCCAGGGGGATGCTGATTAGACAAGTTTGGCACACCTGTGTCCTGCCGTCGTCAGTGTAACGGCAGGTTGGATTTAAACACAAAGGCCTACAGCGTTTTTTCGGAACGTCGTCTGCTCGCGTCATTCAAGGTGTGTAAGTATTTTTTTTTTATTTTCGTTTCAGAAGGAATTAAATGTAACTATAGTTTCAACTAGAATCGTTTACACAAAGGGCCCCTTGTTGGGTGTGCGTTCCGACATTTTTGCTAAAAAAAAATTTTTTGCGCCCACGTGGCTTTATTTTGATCTAAGCCCAAACTTTACGCTCGGCTTTGGTTATTGTGAAACCATCTAGTCGTGGGATAGTAGGCTATGGTAACCATCTATGGCGTTAAATGAGCCCGTAGCCTAGTCATCACTTCACCCACCTTACACCAGTTATCCCGACACTCCTCCTGCTTTGTGATGCCCTCAGACTTGGTGAACTTGATGTTAAATTCCCTCGTTTGACGTTTGGCTCATTGGGGAGTTGCTATGGGCCGCTGTAGCTGTAGTAGGCGTATGGATCATCTAGGGACCTGCCATGCAGTGGAGGCTCGCTCCTGGGTGTGTCTTGAACACGTCAGGTCTACTTCCTCAGTCTGTGACCCCAACGTGGAGTCAAGTCAGTGGTGCGGTGACGTTACGTGCCCCACCCTGGCTGCCTTGCTCATGAGTTGCCGTTGCGTCAGAGGTACACACCTTGGGGGGGCTCTTTCATGGAGCCCCGTGTTTCTGGTTTCGTTCATGTTTCATATAAACAGTTCGCTTTTCATTATCCAGACACGGCCATTCCCCTTAAATGTGACTGTCTGTAATCTATTCTAACAGGCTACATAATGAGTGATAGCCCAGTGAGCTCATCACTTCAGTGTGACACACACACACACACACACACACACACAAAAATGCTCAGCCAGAGGGCTGCATTCAGACCTCAGAGAGTTTGCTTTCTTTTGTTTTTTGTTTGTTTTTTATTACTCAAGATGAGCAAAACATGTCTTGTCAAGTTTTTGTTGCTGCATATGACCTTGAACCATTGTTCCAATCATCTACCGGTTGCATTTCCCTTCTCATTAAAGTGAAATGATTTTGACTAAAAATCCTTGCTTTTCAGATACTTGGTTCCTGTCTTGAGATGGAGTTTGTAAATATAAAATCTTCCATGGCTCTTCTGTATGACAGGTTTCTCCAACATGCAGGTGGGTGTTTGTAAATGGTCTTGCAACACTTAATGTCTTTTTGCTGGTTATTGACTTCAAGCACTTCAGATACTTTTTAATATCCATCAGCTGGCAAAGCACATCTATGGTGTTTTGTCATTCAATTGCTTGATATATTTAGTTTATCGGAAAGTGTATTTTCAGTGTACAATACAGTTCGATGTCACGTATACATTCCAAGGAGTCTCCTTTGTTTTGTTGACTACTTTTGAGTTTATTTCTATTGGGTAAAAACAATCCATTATTTCTAGTGGAAATGTTTGTGCTTGTGCTAACTCTGCGTTCTTCTGTTGCAGACACGCGCACAGGAAACTGGCCGCTCATGTCCTCCCCTATCCCGCCGACCATCGTCATCATTGCCTACGTCTTCTTCGTCACCTTGTGGGGCCCCCGGCTAATGGAGAACCGGAAGGCCTTTGACCTTAAAGGGGTTCTTATCTTCTACAACTTTGGCGTGATCGCTCTCTCGCTATACATGTGCTACGAGGTAAGGGCTGACTGTTGGTTTGTTGGGAGGGGTGTCACAGCTGCAAGTAGGTCAAATATGTGGCCCATTAAACAAAGTCGAATTGCCCTCAAGTCGCTTGGGAGTTAAGTGTGGCGGGCTTTTTGCTAAGGGTGTAGTCGGTCCCAGCGGTTTAATGACTCTTGTTTCTCATTCCTCATTCCTATCGGTGTTCAGACATGGCATTCGTTTTTACCTTCGTGAGATGAACTTCACGTTCCTCATACTTTGTCTTGTGAAATGCAATTGTGCAACACTGTGTCCTTTTGTAATGCAGCTGTAGCCATCCAGCCCGATACCTTTTTTTTTGGCTTGCTCGTGGGATTTCTGAAGCTAGATTTCTGAAGCTATTCTACAAGGCTGGCATGATGGTGCCATGCCAGCCTTTTTTCCCCCACTGTGCATTTTCCATGGTCTTGTATGCCAGTGAGAAGGAAAGCTTCTCCTTTTCAAATTTTAATAAATGGAAATGGTTAATGTTGCTTTTTCATTAAACAATAGAAAGCGAAGTTTCTATTTGAATGGGGAAGTAATTAAATTGTACTCTTATTAGAGTTTCAGTCCCAACACTGACATGGACTCTCTGAGTCGACAAAACTTGTCCAGCTGCATTCCTTCCTGCATCCTGGGTCTGGTTGGGTCCCTTTCTACCCTGAATAAAACCTGATTGGCCGGTTTGGCCCTCCTACCATAGACTATTGGAATGCATCTTAAACCTGGGTCTGAAATCCAATATGTGTCAATTGCTCACCCGGGTGTTCGATCTCAAAGAAATGGGTAGGGTAATGTGATTTCCGTGTGCTTTTGCTGGTTGTGACTCTAGGGTTTTTGTCTTTCAGTTTATGATGGCTGGCTGGGGAACAGGATACACTTATCGCTGTGACTTGGTGGACTACTCGCCTTCGGGAACGAGGGTAAGACTTTTTGTTCAACCTAGTTCTGCTGCAAAAAAATCTTAAGCTTTAAGATGCTGCTTCATCTAGCCTACATGTATGACATTATTTGTCTAAAATTGCTGTTCTCACCTGTGTCCTCTAGATGGCAGCAACATGCTGGCTGTACTATTTTTCGAAGTTCATCGAGATGTTGGACACAGTAAGTAGACTGTTAATATGTAACGGTGATATCATTTCGGTGACCAACGTGGAAAATATTTGCTCCGAACGTAAAACTGATAAATGTTGTGTTGTCCTTTTTGTTAGGTGTTCTTTGTGCTGAGGAAGAGGAACAGCCAGGTGACATTCCTCCACGTCTTCCACCACTCCATCATGCCCTTCACGTGGTGGTTTGGTGTCCGCTTTTCTGCAGGTACAATCTTTAAACTATATCATTGTTTTGTTAGTCAATTCTTAACTTTAGCACAAAAAAAATAAACTACTTTGCCACCCTTTTTTTTACTAATGTCCTGCAGGTGGTCTTGGGACTTTCCATGCGATGCTGAACAGCATAGTGCACGTCATCATGTACACGTACTACGGCCTGACCGCCCTGGGCCCCAGCTACCAGAAATACCTGTGGTGGAAGAAGTACCTCACCACCATTCAGCTGGTACGCAAACCGCTATGGTTTCACGTGTTGGTTCAACTGTCTCTTTTGTTGAGAAGTCACGTTCTCCCGCCTCTTCCCCCCCCCCGCAGATCCAGTTTGGGATGGTGACCACCCACATCTGCCAGTATTTCTTCTTGAAGGACTGCCCTTACCAGTTCCCGGTCTTCATCTACATCATCGGCTCATACGGGCTGATCTTCCTGCTGCTCTTCATCAACTTCTGGTACCACGCCTACACCAAGGGCAAGCGGCTCCCCAAGGTGCTGCAGGCCCAGACCTGGGCGCACCACTCCAACGGCGTCATGAACGGCAACGCCAACCATCACAAGAAGGAAGAGTGATGTTGGAAGACCAAACTCATCTCTCGAGTCAGTGGACCGCAGTGAGCGCTAACGAAATCCGAAACCTCCCAGTTGTGTCTTTAAAGGCAATCAGTCATGACCGCTGTATTTAAGATGTTTCTCCCCCCAGGTATATTTTTAAAGTCTTGAGTTAGTCCGAAGTAGTAACTCTCGTATCATTGGCCCACCTATCATTACAGTTTTTTTGTATTTGAAGTTGCCCTACCAGACAAATTAATTTGACTATAGCAGCAGTTCCCCCTGCTGGTTAATGTACACAAGCCTCCCTGAAGCTCTATGATTAGTCAATGGTGCATTGATCCGGCCGTAGGACAAGGTTCAGCTTGGGTTAACATCTGCTATGAAGAGTTAAGTGTTGGTTTTTAAGCCCTAACTTATGTTAACTGCACTGTAGAGACTGGTCCTTAGCTGCTTTCCAGTTCCTGATGTAGTATTAAGAAAGATACCTGCATGAGGATTTTAACAATAGTATGTTATCTATGCATTTCCGATTTCCACAATTGTAGTACTTTGTAGTGTTCACTCCACCCTTTTCATCTAACACATTTTATGTCTTCAGTCACAGGTGTTGATGGTACTCATTGCCAATGAGGTCTATCTTTTTTAAATAAATTCCAGAAGAGGCGTAGAGTAATTCTCCTTATGAAGTGATGCAGTGATATGAATGCATTTGGAAGATTAACTGTTATGAGTGTTCCATGAACCAGAGCAGAAACTTTACATTTAGCTTTGGCTTCTGCCTTATTTTACCATGTAGACCGAGATTCAAGCCCAAGCTGATTGACAAGCCTTTATTTTATTGTATATTTTGTGTGGATGGGTTATGTTCCATCAGAAAATTGTGATTCTTTGTTAAATTATGTTCTTTTGAGATGTTGGCGTCTACTACGAGGGGTGGGGCTGGGAAAAGAAAAAAAACCAACCCTGGCAATGACATTGAGAATGGATTTTACAGATTTTGTCCTGGAATTAATGAGTTTAATTTGAGCGGGCGCACAGAGCACCACCACCACTCTGCTCACTTGGTGAGGACACGGCCTGCTACCATGTCCGTCTTTGGCTAAAACAGCTTAGCATTGAGGCGTGGTCCCGGCTGTGTTGTTTTTGCACCACTGCATTTATTATGTATTTGTCTCACTGTTCGGTTCATTTTGAGCCCTCCTTCACGCCAGCGGTGTAGCTATGACTGTCCCTCTAAGGAAAGATGTTGCATGAATTCAACATGGAAAACATTTATGTATAGTTTTGTGTATTTTATATCAAAATAAATTGATTTTGTACTTAAGTCATTGTCTTCGTTGCTTTTATTTTGGTCTTTGTGCAATCACGTGTCACGTTGGTGTTCTGTCAGCATACGGCGTTGGGTTCTTTCCCTGCACACACACACGTGACAGGTTGAACTTGGTCAGGAGATGGTACTCCCTCAGGCAGCCACGCTGAGTTCAAAGATGCAGATGACTGTAAAACGTGGCATGTTTGCATCCTGCTCTGCCAAGGGTTTACTGCTACAGTCACTTA
>OOFB01037156.1:6235-19829 GCA_900323305.1 Trachyrincus murrayi
AAGAAATATTGAATTTGTTTAAAAAAAAGTCATGGGTACAACTGTGTACATACAGGAAGTTAACCAGACTGAAACGGACTATAGTAGGCTAGTACATATGAACAGACTACAGTAGGCTAGTACATATGAACAGACTACAGTAGGCTAGTACATATGAACAGACTATAGTAGGCTAGTACTACATATGAACAGACTACAGTAGGCTAGTACATATGAACAGACTACAGTAGGCTAGTACATATGAACAGACTACAGTAGGCTAGTACATATGAACAGACTACAGTAGGCTAGTACATATGAACAGACTATAGTAGGCTAGTACATATGAACAGACTATAGTAGGCTAGTACATATAAACAGACTACAGTAGGCTAGTACATATGAACAGACTACAGTAGGCTAGTACCATACATATGAAAACAGAGTCACTCAAACAGTCATCAGTTAATCCCGCTGCTTTCTGCTCCCTCTTTGAGCCATGCTTTAACTAATGTTGACTGGCCTTAGTCTTGTACACATGACATTTTTTAAACAAATGACACATTTCTTGATTTGTAAAATTCGATTTAAATTAGACAAACCCTGGAGTTTTCAAGATCGAAATCAAAACTTTTTAAAATGTAGCTCCATTGATTCCCATACAACTTCTTCAGTTTCTAAGGTCCAGATGTGCCGCATGAGGTGGGCATGACTTAGCCACTCTACCGCAATGTTATGCAGACGATACAGCGCTAACATTGTAGCAATATAAGAACGTTTACCTATTGTGTATGCCGGCTCTCCTTCTCCATCAGCAAATACAGGGTACAAGGTGAAGCCATACATTTCTGCAGCAAAAAAGTCACCTATGAAAGGATATTGGGAGAGTAAATTGTGAATATTATCACAACAACAATAATATCCTTATTATGATTATGAATGACATAACAAATAAACAACAAACAATTGACAGTCATCTACAGCTATGGAGTTGAAAGTGATTGTTTTTCCTAAAAATGTGGTTATTAGGGTTTTTAGATATTAAATTGTACCTGTATGTATAGTGCATGAATTATACTGTTCGTATTTATTTGCAAGTATGTGTTGTATACATTTTATATATTTGTGTTTGTGTATGCATCTTGTATTTTCTGCTTTTTTGTAAATATACACAGGGCTCTCTTGTAGACGAGTTTCCTAATCTCAACGAGACTTCCTGTTTAAATAAAAGGTAAAATACAAAAAACGAATGAGAAAGTACCCCTTAAGTATTGGGTGTGTTCAGTGTACGGGAGCCGGGCCCAGGGATCTCCACCAGTGCTGTGGCGGTCTCTGTCCTGTGGCTTGAGTGCTGACCACTGGACCACCATGGCTAGGGGCACGGAGCCGTTGCTGAGCAGGCTCCAGAGTAGAGACACACAGGTACTGTTGATCACCTCCACGTGGAACGTCTCCACGCAGTGGCCTGCAGTAGACAGAGGAGAAACCACAGGATGGACTCAATACAACAGTACTAAGCTGTTGTAGCTGGATTTGCGAAATCACGATCACGCGAGAATCCATCTTGCCAGGCTTCGAGTTATCCGCTTGTGGCCGAACCAACAGTGGTTCGCACCAATCGGCATCCTGTGAGGAACTACTGGCGGCTACGGGCGTGGTTTAGGTGTGCCGACAGCGAGAAGAGACTGTCCGTTCGAAAAATAACCATCTGGGGCGTCAAGTTAACTAAACGCTGCTCACGTGAAAGAACATTTTACCTAATGATGAAAGGTAAGATGCCCACCGGAAAAAAAACACCAGAAAAAATGCTGCATGAAGAAAGCAAAAGTGATGATATATCACTTTTATATCATTTATATCATGATATAAATGGGCCTGTATCTTTTAGCAGGGTGTTGTCACAACTGATAAAACTATATATTTTATGCATCTCAGTTAAGAAAAAGTTGTCATAAATTACCATAAGAGCCCTAGTCTGGCTTCTGGCTTAAGTGCCACTAGCAACACGTCTGGTCGGAGATAATGGGTTCTTCTCATACACGCGTCTCTCAGATAGGTAAAAACTACTGTGCTGTGGCCAGTGCGCACGTAATGTTAGGAATAAAAAATGGCCCAAACAAGTTTGGAAATGTGTAAACAGGGGAGAAAGTTGCTAATGCAGTGAGAGATTGGACTGAATCAACAAAACCTCAGCACTGGTTTCTTTTGAACGAGTGCGGGAAGTATAACACTAATGGTGCTGTTATTTAACTGAAAAGTACAACTAATGCCACGGATTAGCTGTCCTTTTTACAGAATTACGCTGTTTTTCACAGAACGAACCGAAAAATGGGAATGAGTCAAAACAAGACCATAATAACAATATTAGTACAGATATAAAAGCTTCCTCACTGAATACAACCATACAGGAGTGTTTTTATCCGCAATGGTCAAACAACTTCCTTGACAACATAAAAACAATATGCTCAAAGCCCCGTGGAAGAATATTTTAATTTCAGCGATAAAAAAAAAATATTATAGATAAAAGTAACTAATATCTAATCATTGTTGGCAACTGTGGTATAAGTGGAATTAACCACTCCGGGGTGTCCCATTATTGGAATATAATGTACTTCGAACATGCATTATGATGTACATTAATGCACAATAATGTACATTCTGTTCCAATAACGGGACACCGCATGGTGGTTTACTTAACTCACGTTTGAACTGTCTGTCCAGAGTCATTTTGATGTTGCCAGTGGAGCTGCCCAGGCTGTTGTATGCCTCCACAGTGACGGTGTGGACCTCCTGGTTCCACTCAAAGCTGTAGGAGGAGACTATGTCTATCTTCTCGCTGACAATGCTGCCCCAAGAAGTCTGGTGCTGAACTACAAATCCATCCACACAATAGGATTGTTCCTCCATTGAAAGATGCTGTAGAGGGGGCGAGATTGAGAGAGAGAAGGAGCACAAAAGCTCAAAATATAATATTTTGAGGTTCACATGACTTGGGAGTTGTTTGAAGGACCTCCTAGCGTTTATGTACCTTCAATAGAAGAGTGACGTTGGTCAGGTTTCTGTGTGGCTCATCCTCGAGAACTCTCCAGAAATCAGGACCATTATCAGGGGCTAGGAGAGAAAAACATGCCGTTATATAATTCAGTTGCATTTGTTACATCCTACAGCAGGCACACGCCACACCACGACGGGTGTCCTGTTATTGGAAAATAATGTACGGCGGGGGTTGGTGGGGGCGGGGGTTGGTAAATAGAATTTTCCACATCAAGAAATATCGAATTTGTTTAAAAAATGCCATGGGTACAACTGTGTACGTACAGAAGGTTAACCAGACTGGAACGGACTATAGTAGGCTAGTACCATACATATGATCACAGAGTCGCTCAAACACTCAAAGTTACTCCCGCTGCTTTTTGCTCCCTCATTGAGCCATGCTTTACACCAGTCAACATTAGTTAACTGGAAAACTAAAGCCACATCAGTGTCACACCAGTTAGTTAACTGGTGTGACACTGGTGCCCGGGGACTTTTCTCACTACTAGTATTAACGCGCTACATTAGTAACTAGTCATTCCCTTTCCTTTCTATTAATGTATCTGGATGCAAGACGGTCTAGTGCATTTAGTGTCCGTATTGCAGTGGGGAAGAAGACGTTTTTGAAGTGTGAGTAGAGGTGGATTCTAAGGTGGATACTAATATAAACTGACAACATGATGACTACATGTGAAGGATTGACTCTCTGTTAGCATATTGAAAGGCAAGCTAGGTGACTAGGGGAGTGGGGTTAATGGTGGCTTACCTCTGCTGTTCTGGGGTACGGAGTAGACAGACTCTGTCCAGTCACTCCAGTAGCCGGTGCCCCTGGTGGACATACAGCGCACCTGCACCACGTAGACACGGCACATGTCTGCGACTGACACTTCCGCCAAGGAAGCCTGTGTCGGACTCTGAACCTGCAAGACATTTTTTTTCCAGAAGTACAAATTATGGTAGGGTACAAAAAAACCTAACCATGTCATTGCACTATTGTCCACTCCAGAAAAACCACCCGAGGGGATAAGGGGACTAAATGTTTACTTTCCAATTTCCCGGGACAATGATTTGATTGGCCAAAAATAAATAAATAAATCGGAAAAAAGCCTCATACCATAGCATGTCACATTTCAAAATAACAGGTCATTTAAAATTACGCTCTGCAAATGGAGTTCCAAGAATAAATTAGCAATGCTTGCTAGAAGAAGCATTCAGCTGTACCATCTGAGATCCGGCCGCTGTTTGTTTATTTGGGGCTTTTCTTAAATGTTCAACATGTTTCTGAGTGCATTTTAGCTAATTTCCTTCTCTTAATTTTTCTCATTCTCCATTAAAAGTTGAAGTTCAGTTAACTTTGAGCAAATGCCGTGTGCAACAAGCCATGCTATGTATGTATTCCTTTGGCTACCATGCATGTTCACTTCAGTTACTGTTATGCACACCCACTTTGTCCTGTTTTCTCTCCTTCCTATTCACCCTTCACAGGTGCCGCGGGCTGGCTGATCGCGGACCGGTAATAAGAGCAGTACCCGGATGGACTGAAGCTCCGGACGAAGAGGAGTGGGGAAACTCCGCCCGCTCGCTAGGGTTAGGGCTAACCCCGCTGTTATACCAATGCTTATGTTGTTACTTTAGGAGGGGGGGGTCGATCTCCCACCTCCGTTTGTGTTAACCCTTCCAAGTAAGATTTTTGGCTGTGGTTCCAAATAAACTTAAGTCTGCATTTATTTCTGTTTTGGGTGTCTATTATAATATGTTGCGCACATGGTGAACACATGGTCGCTTGAAGCTCACCTTCCACTCTGGCTGGGCGCTCACAGTGGAGGGGGAGTGGTATCGGAGCAGGCACTGGAGCCCCCCGACGGGTAAGATGGGAGGATCCCACGTCACCCTCAGAACCCTCCTGCTCTCGCTCACCGCCTTCACGTTGGACGGCTTGTGGGGTTTCACTACGGAAGGCGATGGATCCACCCAGTCAAGACAGATATATAATAATATATTCACAGCCGGACGTTCAGTTACGTTAAACACAAGTAGGGCACAATAATAAAGTCCAGCGGATAACTCATATTTTATACCAGGTACGTTAAACACAAGGAGGGCACAATAATAAACTCCAGCGGATAACTCTTATTTTATACCAGCGATCACTCCAAAATGTGCCTCTTCTTTTTGCCCCCATGTAATATGCTTTTGGATCATTTCCAGGGCAATTTTATGAAATAATTTTTTCAATGTTGTATAACAGACCAATATTCAATGACTAAAGTAAAGTAAAAAAATTAAGTAAAATACATGCAAAATACAGAAGTTATTACTATAAGTTACTATATTTTACGGGGGCATTTAAATGCCACACGTCATCCGAATTTCAAGGCAATTGTAATTTTCTTATGGGCAAAATGCCCTGAGCCCCCGTTAATGTCTGACCCTGACCCAGACCCAAGTGTAGCTCACCATGGTCGGTAGGGGACACGTAGAAGGGCCTGGACCGGACGGGGCCCAGCTTGGAGTCCACCTCCAGCCACAGCTTGTAGCAGTTCATCCTCAGGGGATGGATGGTGCAGCTCCTCACCCTCTCACCCTGCCTGCCCGGCTGGCAGGTGGCCTGCCTCGCCTCCCCCATCACCGCCCCCCCCGCTCTCTCCCTCCTCTCCATCACATCGCAAGGCACGTCCGACCACCTGTGACGGAAGTACACTTTGTTTTATTTATTTTTATCTTTTTAACCTTTATTTTATCAGGAAGTTTCATTGAGATCGAAATCTCTTTTGCAAGAGAGCCCTGAAACGATTACATGACATTATAGAGACATCGATACATCAGTCAAAACATTCACAAATATTGACACGGTTTGGGATGAGTAAGGGACGTTTCAGGTTTCGTTTAGATTTTAACTGGGTTAACAGTAATCACTAACGCATTAGGAAATCTAATCTATTATTTTAATTGTGATACAGAATTGTCACAAGAGTTCTCAAAGGAATTGACGGTAAGTTATAGTCCGCATCATTCAAGAGTTGGTGAGCATATCACAGTTGTTTTCAACATCCTGCATGTGCTTTATGATTGTGTTTCCAAGACCTGAATCGCGCTGATGGCAGTGAAACTAGTAAGTGTAAAGAAATACTGAAATGACCTGGAAAGGAAATTGAGCTTAAGCAAGTGGTTGTTTTCCCAGCTGCAGGTCATCGCGTTGATGTCACCATTGGTTTCACACGTTATATCGATAGCAGCGCCTGTGGAACAACGGAAACTTTCAGTAACGCAACACAAAACGCATCCTGTGTGAGACAATGTATAGTGTCATATACTGTCAATTCTTGAGATGTTGTAAAGACATGTGATTCTATGGCCTATACTGCCCAACAACAGCCAAAAGACCTACACTTGCCGGAGTGTCGAACTGAGAAAAAGGACTTTGTTGTACTGTTGGCCATCTAAATTCCCTTTAGGTAGGTCATTGGAAATGTGGCAGTTTTTCTTTCTATGAAGTTATTTAATGTACACATTAATCCTGAACTCAAACTTGACCTTTGACCCTCATTTGGAAGTTAAGGTGTTCTGCCTTTGTATAGTCTACTGAATAATAAGGGCTCATGCCAAGGCAGAAGGCCGTAACTTCCATTTGATCACTTTGTTTATCACATTATAACAACAATAATAACATCTAGATGGTATATAATGAGACTGTCCACTAATAGAATATGAATGAGAATGAATCAATCTTTAGAAACCCCCATTGATTGTACATTACTGCCTAGTCGGTAATGTAGTTTGCATTGAAAAAAATAGCAATATATTCTTTCCTACCTTAAAATTGCAAGAACATTATTTTGCATTGTCAATAAGAGGCAAATGTGAACAGCGGTGCTTGTGGCAGTTCGACAGGCTTCCATGCAGCCCCCGGCTCGCACGGTGTTGAGCACTCAGATAGGCACTCACTTGTAGCAGAGCGAACTACAACTGGAGTAGGCTCCCTTTCAATCCCTATGCCATCGAATCAAAGGAGCACTGCCTGACGGTGGAGTCGGGAGATAGTATGTTCGGTGACCAAAAAAAGGGACCGGGCTTGTGTGTGCAATGTGACGGGGAGACTCACAGAGTCAGGACAGGAAAATATTGGTTTCCTTCGCTCTCCAAAGGGCAGAGAAACTAAGCCAGAGAACCATAAGTGAAGTTACAGCTTTTTGCTTTGGCTTTCTTCGAGCTTTTTAAAAGAAAACACAGTAGACCTAGGATATTTATCCACATGATAAAGTAGGTCTTCATTGTTCCAAAAATGTAAAAAAAACAACCTAATTTGACCAAAAATGAAGTTACGGCCTTTTGCCTTTGCACGGCAGTATAGTGCCAGGAAATAGTTTGATTAACTCAACCCTATCCTGACCATTACCTCATCATATAATATTATAGTCTTACTGTTCACTGCATGTACACATCTAAATTTGTATTACAATGTATTTTTAGATGATTTTATATCCTATGTTGTATCTTGGCAATGTAAATGTACGTTTTCCATGCAATAAAGCACTTTGAATTTTGAATAGAGACAGAGAGAGAGAGCCCACCTTCCACATAGATCTGGCTGTAGGGGATGTTCCACTCCTGGATGCACTGCAGCAGGTCATAGAGACGATTCTCAGAGGGCAGCACCGTGATCTGGCTCACCTAGTGGAAGTCAAAGTAAGGGGGGGGGGGGGGGGGGGGGGGGGGGGGGGTAGAGAGAGAGAGAGAGAGAGAGAGAGAGAGAGACGTATCATTTTGAAGACATGTAGAACAAGGTGGGACAGCCAACAACTCGTGAGATAAACGGAGGCACAGTAAGAAACACATTTGCATGTTTTACTATATGCTATACTATAACATGCATATGTTATACTATACATGAATAACGCATGCATGTGTGTAATATGAAGTAATAAATAAAAATAGCAAGACAGCCAATGCTCAGTTTTAAAAACAAGACAGAGCAGCATGTACCCATCGGTTGACGGAGGTGTACTGGCTGTTGGGGATGAGGTGTTTAAAGTTGGTGCTCCAGATGGCAGAGCTAGCGTTAGCGCTGCGGTCATTAAACACACAGTAGACGGTGACATTCTGGCCCGGCTTCACCACCACCTTCTCTGGGATGTAGCTGACCGCTGGAACACAACAACAACAACAACACGGCAGTTGTGTAAAGCCACTCTGTAAGCCACTTTAGCAGTGTCTGCTAAATGACTAAATGGTAAATAGCAACAAGAGTGCAAATTAATCTGTTCAAATAACAGAACCGAGGCTGAAATAGGTTCATTATTCAAAAAACATAAAAAATATACAGTTGGACAATTTCTATAACAGTTAACTGTGGTGAGCATTTAGTTCATTTCCTTTGAATTATTATTTTCTGGGGTATTTTGGGACTCTTCGGGCAACAACCTGAATACCGCTAATTGGTTTCCATAGAAACATCTTGCTCTTATGTCTGATTTGGGAAAACGAACATGACTATGCTTGAATAGTCGTGACAGTGGTTCTTCGAGAAAGAAAAAAACTCAACATGAATCCACTGTTCATTGCAGACACTGAACAAATACATGCGAAGTAAACACGACATAATGTACCCTGATACACTGCAAAAAAAACGGAATTGTTAGTGCTCAAAAGGCATGGTAGTATCAGAGCTTCAGACTGTGAAAGTTTGCATGTGAATTGGAGTTCGAACATTTATATTTTTTAATACTTTGTTTAGTTTTCACACGTGTTCATTGAATGTGAGCACATTGGGGATAAATAACAATAGCATACTGGTGTACTGTTTAATTCTCAAGGGTTAGGGTTACATACTGTCGTTATCCGTAATTGGCTAGCGGCTCACCGCTCTTCTGCCAGTGAGGTGAATCTCCATTGGCCGTACTGCAACGCCCGCATTGATTAATCATCGTGAGATTTTTTATTGGTTTTCATGACATACACAAACGGTTCTTGCATAAACATGAACTGCAGGAAAAGAGGTGCCAAAATGACACATTCCATTGTCAGGCTGCAGGGGGTAATAAGTTAGCATGAGGCACTGAGGAATCTCCACTTTAAATGCAGAAGGACAGATGCCTTCGTCTTTCCACAGTCACAGTTAAGGCGTCTGTCCTAGACAACCACCATAGGTTAGACTCTAACCTATGGTGGTTTCCTAATGCCTTAGTGTGGAGGGGGGCGTGTGGTTTAGCGCTGTCTGGGGAGAGAGAGGAGGGGGGTGTGGCCGGCAAGAAGACAGGGCAAATGTACTAATCACCTGTCTTCTCTATTAACAACCCAACTGTTAGTTGGGGAAAAAGGACCGGAGTCGGGACTGAGAGCGTGCCCGACCCAGAGCGGCACGGATCACCAGCGACCCACGGGTTACTTGATGGTTTGTCAAGTTATTTTATGTTTTAGATTTGTATTATTTGGAAGAGACATAAAACGGCATGCCACAGGCTGCCGATCAAAAACTGACCCGACGGTCTCATCATTTCACAGTTTGTGATTACCGACCCTTAGGACGACCTCCAACTCAGGCAGCGTTGACACGTGAGCCCTCCTGGAATGAGGTGTCCATTAATGACTTGAGCTAATGAGTGGTGTGTGTGTGTGTGTGTGTGTGTGTGTGTGTGTGTGTGTGTGTGTGTGTGTGTGTGTGTGTGTGTGTGTGTGTGTGTGTGTGTGTGCCAGTTTTATAGCTTGGAATTGACCTGACATTCCATCTAGCTGACATAGATAAGCTGCGTGGTTGAGTCTGCCACAATCAATGCGTAAGCTCCGTCATTAGAGCCACTCTAATGCTAGTAACGCCTGCATTGGATGGAAGGTGTTTAAATATTACTCGTATAATTAAAGAACGACCTAAATAAATCGTTATTTTACTCTGTATTGTGATCATGTAAATGCGTGGCATATTGTTTCAATGGAATAGTTCTCATTGGAAGTGATGAACATGTTTGTGCTCAGACAGTGAGTACCAACCACCTACATTATTATGTAGATGATGGGGCAGTATTCTCCTAAAATATGGTGGCAATGAAAAGTCATAATTCTGGGTGAAAGTAGAACAACTTTTACCAGAAATATACTTTTACCAGTCAATTCAGTTTAGGGACTTCAATTTGAATTCAAGTTAAATGAATGTAAATAATGAGAACAATAGTTAAATGAAACAACCTTGGTCCCGAAGCATCCATTTTGAATAGCAGCATGCATTCCAGCATGTGTTAATAGTACAAAGTTGCTGGGCTTTCAACTTGCACATCACTTCTTTTATCAGATGTGGCATAATTTCAATTGTTAAAGGGGAACTTAGTCGCTTTTCAACCAGCTTTGTATCATTTAAATGTGGGTATATGCAAATGAACAATATTTACCTTTCCTCCATGATACCTGCACCCAGGTCTCCCCGCTACTTTTGTCCACTGGATGACACGCTTCGTGTCATCCGAATCTTATCCCAACGATGTAAGATTTTGCATCTGCGCTGAGCTGCACCCCAGAGACACAGAGAGCATCGGCAACAACTGCAGGTGTTTTTCAAACTATATCCCAAATGCGGATAGATAGAGATAAGGTTGAAAAGTGGCGAAGTTCTCTTTTAAAGTATATGTTACAAGTACAATTTAATCTTATTAAGAAATAATTAAATACATAATTTTTGGTCAGCTAACTTATTTAACGTAGTATTTACATTTTGTATATATTTTTTCCATTTAATTATATTGTTACTTTATTATTATTATTATTATTATTATGCATGTTTTCTGCTGTAACGCCTTAATTTCCCCTCTGGGATGAATAAAGTAGTACCCATCTATCTATCCAGCTATAATAAAGAAATAATTAAGTATAATTTAAGACAGTATACTTCGACACTTCCTGCTCCCCCACCATCCTAGGATGGCGGTCCAGTTGAGATCATAGAGACTGCAGTACAAACACTGTACTACAGACACATGTAACGGTGTAGGAGGAGCGGTAGCGGGCCCTTACTGTCCAGGTAGATATGGTGGGGTTGGCTCCAGGGGCTCCAGAGAGGGGGCTGGCCCGGGAGGGAGCAGCGGGCCTGTAAGGTGTAGTTCAGCCTGGGGCTCAGGTCCAGAAACACCCTGGGCTCCCCAGACACATGCAACACCTGGGTTGATAGAGCGATAAAGAGCGATAAACAGACACAAATAAGACACAAATAAGCCGATACCGATAAACTGCAATGCAGAGCGACGAGCACACGGGGGGGGCTCACCACACACACACACACACACACACAGAGTTTCTGGTTTCACAGCGGCTCTCAGAGGGTGTCTTGTTTGCACTCTCATGCAGCTGCAGCGTGACTGTGTAACAACCAGGCTCACAGCAGTTGCAGGCACTGCCATGGACAGTGCTTGGAACTGTCCTGAATCCATATTTCCATAGCAATGTTTTATTTTTTAACGTAAAATAACTTTTTGCTCAGATCTATATTAAAGGCCTTTTATCTGAGGTATTTCAGCTATATTTAGTTGAGCAACAAAAGATAAAAAATGGAAGCATCCACTGAAAGACAATCGTAATGCAAGCAAACAATCCACCAAACTTTTGAAATACTCACTCAGGTGTTTGATGACATACAGCAGAATACAGTAAAATGAAGGAATATTTAGACATACAAACTGACACGGTAAAATAACCATTTCACTAAACCACTTGAAAATGGTTATTATCATGACAACTTGAAATGCAAAGCACGCCTGTTGCCTGCGTCACACCGAGAGCGGACACCCACCTGCCAGACGGGCCAAGTGTTGTTGAACATGTAGCGCACCTCGTAGCGCTCTGGCCTGGCAGCTAGCCGAGACGGATCGCTCCAGCTTAAAACCAGCTGTCCCTCCAACGTCTGGGTGTGAGTCACATTAACCGGAGGGCTTGGTTTGACTGTGAAGAAAACCAAAAAAAAAGCAAAAACTCAAACACAAGCAGTAGGACATTGAAAGCCACATAGGCTACTGCTGTCGGGTGAATACGCTATGCACACACTGACGAAACAAATGCATCTTAGCATCCGTACAGACCTATTAATCCACCTGATAATAACAATAAGGTCTGTAAGCCAGCCTACACTGGCCTGTGAATCATCTCAATAAGAACACTGGATTAGGTTCATGTCCATTAATATCACAGCGGCTGATGGGTCTGTGCATTTGAATATACACTGTGTGCTCAGCAATCAATTTTATTTCCTTTAGCATTAACTATAGAGTGATTTAGTCTGATTGAAAAACAATGTAGGACAATATATATATGGTCACGGGGCTTCAGCTAAATCAATTACTGACTATATATAAGAGAGTTGGTTATTGGTTATAATTACTGCTAGCTATTTATGTCAATCCCCTTCATCGTTTCTCCCTTCTAAATTCAGGTTTAATATCTGTACTTAAATCTCATTAAATGTATTGACTCGTGTGCTGAACACTGTCAATGCGGTGAGTACTGAAGCCCTTCCCAGTTTGTTTGTTGTCACTACTTGAAGTGACGCATGGGGAACCTGGAACTGGCCTTATGAAAAAGTGCAGGTTGATCAGGAACATTGAGTGACAATTGAGTCTGGTGAGAACAACAACATTGTCAATACGGAGGGAAAAACATAAATAAGCACCTTCTCCCTTAACCAATAGCTGACTGCGTCAGGAAATGTGTTTTCAGACAGGCTGTGAGAGGAATAACATGAAACAACCTACATTAAGCCATTAGGTTAGTCAACATGCTAACAACATAATTAGTGGGCTAGCTTAGCGAGCTAGCACACTACTGTTTTCTCTCGTTTTTCTATTTCTTTATTATTATTCCCTCCACTTTTTTGGTTCTTTAAAGTGTAACTAGTTTGTCATTTTTTGTGCTAGAAACTTCATACTTACATCAAAATGTTCATATTCTTTTGTTGTTTTTGGGGTGTATTTGTATTTTTTTTATAGTTTTGGAAATACTCAGTTTATTCATCGTTTTTTTGTCATTGAAATACATTGTAGAATGTTCAATTCTCACTCTAGCAGCAGTTGGAAATTAGAATTTTTGTAGTCGTTTTCTAACTTGCCGCTACTCCTACAGTTTTAAAGCTACATGGACATATTGTATATCAAAATGTTCAGCAGTTTATGCTTACACCCACATGTAAATATCTTTTATAGTTTTTGTAAGATTTAGCTTTGAACACCTACATGTTTTCGCCATAGGCAATGCATTGGGAGAGCTCTCAGTAGGTAGGAATACATAAGAGCCAATCAGAGAGGAGAGTTGAGGTGCTATTTGCATAACAAAAATGTATTGGTCAATTCACAGAGTTCTCCCAACTGGACTGGTCTGGTTCTACCTGTGTCCAGCACCGGCTGCGGCCAATTAAGGCCGATTGCAGCCGGGTCCTTTTGGCCTGTGTGTGCGCGTCTGTGAGGGGGGAGGCTGAGAGAGTGAGAGTTGACTATTTACTAGTTTTACTACCTCTATTTCTGCTCTGGGGTTTGCACGGCCCGGCAATAGGTGGCCCGGTGGTTGGGGACCCCTGATCTAGCCACCCTATCCTTAGTAACTACAGAGCTGCGTA
>OOFB01037161.1:0-18316 GCA_900323305.1 Trachyrincus murrayi
TCCTTCCATGGATCTCTGCTTGATCTTCTCCAAAGCTCACACATGTGGTTAATGGGCAGGATTAAAGCACACTGTCGGAGGGAGAGAGAGAGAGAGAGAGAGAGAGAGAGAGAGAGAGAGAGAGAGAGAGAGAGAGAGAGAGAGAGAGAGAGAGAGAGAGAGAGAGAGAGAGAGAGAGAGAGAGAGAGAGAGAGAGAGAGAGAGAGAGAGAGAGAGAGAGGACTGAAGATGCAAGGCCAGAGCTGCAGGCGAGATCAATACGTGTGTGAGATCCAAACACACACACACACACATTAATCATAGCAGAAACATGAACCATGTAGTAACACGCTCTCTGGAGATGGAGAGAATGTGAAGCGAGGAGGAACACAAACAATACACGAGGTGTGTTTGTGTGTGTGTGTTCCCAGAGGCACATGTGCCTCTGGGAAGAATTAATCAGTGGAAGGAGAGGAAAGGAGAGGAAATCTAGACGTGAGATGGTTTTATAGTTTTCAATACACTGGACCGCTGATGCAAAGATGTTCTCTGTGTTCTACCACGCCCGGTTCCGACTGGTGTCTTTCCACGGCAGAGTGATCAGCTTCGAAGAGGGCAGGGCGCTGGCGGAGTCCTGGGGCGCTGCCTTCCTAGAGTCCTCCGCCAAGGAGAACCAGGTCTGGAACGCACCCTGCGCTCATACGTTCACCCCGAAACACGAGCACACAAACTCACAAACTCACAAGCAACGCTAGGAATAAAACAAACAAATAAATACATGCAACTTTCACTTTCTATTTCCGTTGTTGATGTTAAGTGGAATGTGGAAACATCTTTTGGTTCTGTGATGGTGGCTACAGAATATAGCAAATTAACGATTGTACTAACGAGCAAACTAACGAATGTACTAATGAACAAACTAACGAACGCTGACTAACTAAATAACTATTGCCTATTATCCTCACAGAGGAAATGTGTTTTCACAGTTGGTACATATGAGTAAATAGCCAACACACAACACCTGTATCATAACACAATAAGCAATAATGGCAGACTTGACTGACTGACTGACTACTTCCTGTTTCCTGTACCCGCACTTCCTGTGTGTGCAGACGGCCGTGGAGGTGTTCAGGAGGATGATCCTGGAGGTGGAGAAGATGGAGGCGGGGCAGCCTCCCGGTCGCACCTCCTGCCTCATCATGTAGAATACCCAGGACCTATGACCTCTGCTTCCTCCTCCTCTGCCCTCTTATTTCACTACCTCCTCCTCCACTCTGTCCCATCCTCTCTCTCTCTCTCTCTCTGTGTCTCTCTCTGTCTCTGTCTGTCTCTCTCTGTCTCTATCTCTCTCCCTATCTCCATCTTTGGACCACACACTGCAACACTGGAAAAGGCCACCAAGCAATATTTGAAATGTCCAATGAGGAACATTGACAAGATTGCAACGCTTTGGGTACTAATTTGAGCCAATCAGAAAACAGCAGTTGCAATAACCCTTGTTTTCAACCAAATATCTTTCAGTTCGGTTTTAGTGTTTTGCTTGCTGTTCAACATCTTACTGGCTGAAAATAGTCTCTAGACACAAACACAGTGTGAGATCACTTTGTTTGTGTCTAAATGTGTTTGTGTTATGTAAGTGGCGCGTGATTGGTGGGATTTCAGTCATTGGTGGAAAGCCAATGAAAAATTATAAAAAAACTAAATTATTTTTTTTTTCACCCCAAACTTCCAAATTATTATCAAATGACATGAACATGTTATGTACATGAATGGCATCGCCATCGATCCTGAGTAGATGCCTGCATCCGTATCTAGACTAGACTAGACGATACCTATGCCCACATAGGTATGTAGACTAGACTAGACAATGGAGAGCTGTAGTCTGAGCTTGTCATGCTGGGGCATTAGAGTTACTGTGATTGGATGATGCAAAAAGTGGGCGGGCCTAACACCTGCCTACTCTTGTACCTGTTCCTGGCTAGCTGTGTGTTGCTGTTTATTCAGTTTGCCCATAGGAAGGGAGAGAAATTGTTATGATATTATTGGTTGAACGTTCAACCAATAATGCAGTGTAGAGGAAGTTATGTTTATGAAATGTGGATGTAACTAATTAACAGATTTTTTTATTTGGCATTCATTGTTGAATAGTTGAATAAAATGACTGGAAATTAGCTAACAAGGTGAAAAGGTAATTTTAACTTCCATTTTATCTCACACTGGACTACATTTCCCATGATGTTGAAATCCACCAGACAGGTCACAGCAGCTCTGGTAAACATGCGCGCGCGCACACACACACACACACACACACACACACACACACACACACACACACACACACACACACACACGCATTGCTTTACTTGAAATGGTTTTATATGGAAATAAGAACAAATAAATCCTGTTTAATATTGCTTTCATTAAATCTGTGTGCTATTGTTTGGCTTTAAGCATCTGATTGTCTTGAATGTGTCTGCCGATGATGTTAGTGTGAGTGTGTTTGTGTTATATAGAGACAGATTATCAGTGGAAGTTCTAGACCATTTCAACTGGGTAATTAATTACAACTTTCTGTTCTGCAAAGTAAAGGCATGATCATAATTTCAGTCTAGGCCGATACCGGGTGAAACCTTCTGATCTCAATACAACCATCTAACACAGATCAGAGTGGGTAGAAAACATGTAATATATAAAATATAAGGAATTTCAATGGTTCCCAACCTTTGACTTTAGGTGTACCACTAAATTGTCATCAAGACCTTTCGCGGACCACCTCATATGCAAACGGTAAAAAATAGATAAATACACATGCAGTGGCTGAGCAGAGCGCCAGCGCCCCCTTTGTACACAAGTATTACTGCAAGAAGGCCATGGGGGAAGTAGGAAACTGGAAAGAAACAGTCAGCAACGCTGCTTATGCTCCCAGTGTGTTTATTTAGCAAACACACATTAACACAAAACATCAATGGAAAACATTACAATGGAAAACATGATGGAATGCACAAAGCGACACTATTTCTTTAAATAATAACAAGCCATAATACTATATTTAAAAAAATAACAACCCACTCATTACAAAATCCACAGTCCAGAGTCCAGAGAGCCAGCAGATTCCCAATATAATCTATTTATTTTCAATTATCTATATCATTTTTTCTATTATTGTACATTTGTCTATTTCAAGAATGAAATCCACCTGCAGTACCCTCGCGTACCACCAGGGGTACGCGTACCACAGGTTGAAAAACACTTGACTTAACGATCACCAGGATCCAAGTGTTTCTACTCGTCCGAGTTCCCTCTACACTCTTGAGTATGATTCTCATATTTGCACATGCTATTTACATGTAATTAGCACGATAGCACGGTATGAACAAGATACATGTTCCCTTGTATCAGTTTGTGTATGTTCACAGCTGTAGGCCTCGCTTTGTTTGAGTTACTTGCTGCTTTGGTAGAGTGACTCTTAACGTATGTTAATGTGGGACACAAACATGATGTTCATGAAGACAAATACAACTGCAAACACAAACACATGCAATGCTAATCAGTGAGTATGGGCTGAGGAGGTGTAACCTAATCTAAATACAACCATGTAACGTGAGATCAGTGATCTCAACCTGCAGATTAGCACAACCACAGTGCACTAAAATGTTTTTAATCACTCGAGTCCAGGTTAATACCCTGTTACTAGGCCTAGCTATTGCAATAGTGAATGTATCTTCTTATGAGATAATAACTATGACTAAAACTAGTCATAATTATGATTCTGAGGAGTTTATATTGATTTAATGTCTAATTGTGTATTATGACTATTTACGGTGTTTTTAATGTAGTTAAGCTTCCAAACACAACTCTGATCTGTTACAGGTGGATTGGATTGTCAGGTACAGCTCTGTTGATCAAGCCTAACGTCTTAAATGTTATATCAGGTCTAGTTGTGTGGATGCGAACATTTAGTGCAGGTCAAAAACCATGGAGATGCCGGGGATTGAACCCGGGGCCTCATACATGCAAAGCATGCGCTCTACCACTGAGCTACATCCCCTTCGTGAGCGACTGTAATATTTAATCTGATTCAGACGCATTACAAACAAAATAGTAAGCATCGATTTATTTTTGTTGTATTGTATTCTCCAACAAAATAACCTGTTTTCTTATATATCAAAAAAAATCTCTATTATTCCTACTGACCAAAATACGCTGGTGTAATGACTTACATTGGCCAACAGAGGGCGCAGGACAGCAGGTCTACAGCCGGATTCCACGGTGGTATAATTGCTCCCCTTTCCGTCCTACTCAACATTTCGGTGTCCACTCCCTTGGGTGTTTTTGAGTTGACTCATTTTGGCATCTCTCTTAAAACACACGACAGCTATGAAACGACTCCAGAGCAGTGTTAGTAGTGTTAGGTCGATTTGCCATCATGTGGATATATGCGTAGGCTATTAGGCCTACTCATCAATACAGCATTTTGTAATATCAAAGATTATATGCCGAATTGTGGATGGCAGACCTATCATGTTAGGCCTGTATGTAGGCCTACACGATATGCTTAAGTATTTAATTGTATTTTATTTTCTTTGTATCCTAGGCCTAACTGTTTCTTTGTAGACCAAGTAACAAAAACATATTTTATTTGTACACATTAAAAGAGTAGGAGGATAGAGCCGACATTAACAGAAGTTATGGTTTGTGCGTTCGTCAACAAAATAATATCGGCTAATATTCATTAAAATGAGGCCACAATAGGATATATGAAATATGATATATATATATAGCGAATAGAACATTGTCAGATCGCTAAAGGAGTCTATATTGACCTATGCCTATCCATACTGTAGCTTTGACAAAAATATCTTAAAAATATAACATAGGCTTATAGAAAGAAAAAAATAACAGATTCTCTACTCGGGTAGGCCTATGTGATGTAGTCCCCTATGAGAGAAGCCTGGTCGCTGCAGTATTATTGACACTGTAAAAGCCAGGCCAAGCACATTCTATTGTTACACTACATTTACACTCTCCATTCATCTATCTCGCGCACGCACGCACGCACGCACGCACACACACACACACACACACACACGCACACGCACACGCACACACACGCACACACACGAGCGGACACAAACGCTCGCATCAGCAGAGCCGGTGGATGAAGAGAAAACGCCGCGGCAAGCAGAACCTTTGAAAACCTGTCTTTTGTCCCCCGTCTGTCTCCCCGGCCTCGCGAGAGCCCCCCGCGCGTCCACGGCACGCCCCCCGGCCGTATATATTGGGGTGTCCAATTTTTTGCTAGTTACATTGAGTTTGTTCGTAGGTCAGGTTGGAAAATATCCAGTGGTGAAAATGTCTCAGTACTCTGGAAAGGTGAGTGACGAGGCCGGCACAGGCTTCAACTAACAGGTGTCTCTCTCTCTCTCTCTCTCTCTCTCTGGCTATATCTCTCTATCTCTCTCTCTCTCTCTCTCTCTCTCTCTCTCTCTCTCTCTGGCTGTCTCTCTCTCCCTCTGTCTCTGAGCTTGAATTATGCACACTGGCCACCAGGGAAATCTGCTGGCTCTCTGGGCTGTGGATTTTGTAATGAGGGGATTGATTATTTAATGTAGCCTATTGCCCACAGTTTGACAAACGTGGCCTCCATGGTGAAAGATTGTTTATCGATCTTCAATCACAGTTCACTTGGCTGTCAGGTCACATCCAGGAAGTGGTTTTACTGGACCATGTAGGCCTAATTCAAGCATACTTACAGGCCCTATAATATGAACCACGAATATAAGAAGGGGTACAACAACAACAACAACAACAACAACAACAACAACAACTGTAATGTCACTCATCATTTATAGTTTTATTTTGTCCGTTATTTTAGCTTATAGATATAACGGCTTATAGAATACAACCGTGTGTAACTTTTCTAGAAAGATCTTTTACGCATGTTGGGACTTTAACTGATGCTGTGGACATGTAAAATGTAGGCTCAATTTGTAGCCTTTGTATTTAGCAAATGTTTAGCAAACAAATCTAAAATATAGCTTTTAAAAGCTACATACAGCCATCTGCTAGTGTTATGAGTGGTTAGTATTTACATTTAAATTAGGAAGTAGTTAGAATAGTTTGATTCCTGCCTCATAGCCAGCGATGGATGACAGGCACCACCTGTTAACTCTTTCACTCCCTGCGCCCAATCCCTCTTCATCCCTTCTTCTTCTCCTCCTCCTCCTCCCTCAGATCACCTTCTACGAAGGTAAATGCTTCACCGGCAGGAAGCTGGAGGTCAGGGGAGACTGTGATAACTTCCAGGACCGTGGCTTCATGAACAGGTGAGATCAGCACCCGGGAACACACCCTCAACCGGTTACATGAAGCTAAGCTACGCTAACATAGGCTGAAATAAGCTAAGCTGACTGAAGCTCAGGTTAATTTAGCCAATATATACTATGTCACAATGAGAGGCACAAACAGGAAAATCAGATTGACTAACTTCCTCTCCTCTCCTGTGTGTGTGTGTGTGTGTGTGTGTGTGTGTGCGTGCGTGTGCGTGTGTGTGTGCATGTGCATGTCCAGGGTGAACTCCATCCGCGTGGAGAGCGGAGCCTTCATCTGCTACGACCACCCCGACTTCAAGGGCCAGCAGTTCATCCTGGAGCGCGGAGAGTACCCAGAGTTCCAGAGGTGGAACTCCCACAACGACCACATGGGCTCCTGCAAGCCCGTCCGCATGGTGAGAGAGAGAGAGAGAGACAGAGAGAGTGAGCCAGAGAGAGAGAGAGACCTTTAGTATCTGAAGGTTTTCGAGGCCTGGCCAGACCGCCAAACCTGGGTGTAGACGCTGAATCTTTTAGGTTGAGGGGGAGTGGTTATAGGACCGCTCACACATACATAGTGTGTAGACGCCGATTGATTACTTAGCTTTCAATGTTCAGTCGAGTCCTCTTAATTTAAAAGACCTCAACCCGGGGAGACATGACATCACCTTAAATGTAACGTCAAGTCCTCCTACGCCCAATTACTGGCCCATTATGACAGATCAAAATGAATACATCCCATTCGGTGGTCGTTTTGTAATCCAAAGTGTCTAAATTCTGTGCAGAGTGCTGTGCATACAGTCTAAGTACACTTGGACCCTGCTGGGATAGGATGTGCTGTGTGTTGGCTCAGTGGTGTGTGTGTGTGTGTGTGTGTGTCTGTCTCTAACATGTCTCCAACATGCGTTCCCGCAGCACGGCGAGCACTACCGTATCGAGCTGTTCGAGGCCTGTAACTTCTCCGGCCAGTGCGTGGAGCTGTGCGACGACTGTCCCTTCCTGCAGAGCCGCGGCTTCTCCAAGAACTGCATCAACTCCCTCAAGGTCTACGGAGACGGAGCGTAAGTGCGGGGTTGTGCAGACCTCTCGGGAATACTAGCGCAGATGTGAAACGCGATGTGAAAATGTAGTCACGTTCATGAAGATGCAGGGAGAAAGAGTCACGGGGGGTCTCTAGAATAATAGGGACATTTTTTTTTTCCATGGGGGAAAAGTTTGTTTCTTCTACACACACACAGTATAATATTCATCATCATGTTCATAACCTGACACACAGTCTGACGTCTTACTCTTAGTTAGTTCCATCATGTATACTTACTGTATATCCTTCATCTGTGTGTGTGTGTGTGCAGCTGGGCCATGTATGAGGAGCCCAACTTCAGAGGCCGTATGTACATCGTGGAGAGGGGAGACTACTGCAGCCACAACGAGTGGCAGGCCCAGAACCCCAACATCCAGTCCCTCCGCAGGGTGGTCAACTACTTCTAAACCCACCCACCTCTGGACCCCTTGAACCGAACTTGAACCGAGGAACTACAGTACTTGACGTCGATGGAAACCCCTCCCCCTCTTGATGATGTAGAATTCATGGAATTAAATAAAGGTATAAAATACAAACCATACAAGGGAAGGATCTTTCTTTTTCCGATCGAACATGAGGTGCTCTCCGCTGGTGTTCTTTGCGGTTGTTTTGGCCTCAGAGTTTCACCTCAAACTGAAGGTGTATTATGGGTGGAGACTAAACCAGGATACAGGAGAACATTTATCTAGTAGCGAGTTATTCTGTGTGTTGATCCGCACTCAAAAACAGTCCGACGAACACTGAAGATACTCAAATGTATTTATTTTACTGAATGATATCAAAAAAATCAAATGGCTTCAATTAAACAGAAAGTGCCATTGCAGAAAGTGCCATCCGACACGATAGCTAGCCTCCAAATAATGTCAATGCAATTAAACTCTGCGCTGCGGACCAGAAAGCAAGCACACATCGACACAGCAATACAAATATTTCACGTAAACAAAATGCCAAGTGAAATGAAGAGTAAAACTTGAAATAAAATAAAAACACTGGCCAACATGACTTGACCGGCAATACGACAAATGTTAACATTTATGTTATTGCAGTTTGAATAACTATATGAAATAATAATACAAAACAATAACATTCTTCATCAAAGACTTCACACACAAATTATAATTTTTTTTAAACAAAATCTGTCCCTTTGGTCAAACCAAAAATTTACTAAAAGTGTGTGATTCATTCATTTCCATTTTTAGGAAAATAAATCATGCATATTGCAAGAAGTTCTGTTCTGCCTAATAAACAATATGTTGAGTGCAACAAACTTTCTTTTTTTAAATCAATGGCATTCAAGATCATGAAAAACGTCACTATGTAGGCAAAACTGGTATATATTTCAACTGGATCAACAGTGACTCAATAATCACCTTGAGCTGTCGGTGGATAACCGAACAAGCCTCGGCCCGCCACCACTTAAATACGTAGTGCAGAACCTTCAACTCAATATCAAACCACTGTCTAAACAACACCACCGCGGATAGGACCTCTACCCGTTACTTTACCATCTCAACATTTATCAATTTATGAGTAAAACTCATACTTTCAAAGTAAAAGTCAGGCTGAGGACAGTTGGATATTAAATCATGCAGCACAGAAAAATCAATCAAAATAAGAAACTGAAGTTTTAATACCTTCAAGCAAATTGTGATAAATATGAACACAAACAGATCTTCGTAAGATCACTTTCATTAAAGGCAAATAATTAATCAGATATCTTAATGAACTTTACACCAAAACGCAAAACAACTAAGCTACGTATGTCGTACATGTGATGTGCATAGGTACTACATACAAATAAGTCAGAAGCTAACATAACCGACCTCAGCTTAGACTTTTATTTTGAAGGGTCTATTGTTTGAATTAGATATAATCGGCAGATTATGTATAGGCGAGACCAGGGGAACCACTTAATCCATGGTTGGCTGTCTCACCTTTGAAGTTGTTGCTTTTGATGGCATTACCGTGTGTGTATGTGTGTGTGTGTGTATGTGTGTGTGTGTGCTGGCAAAAGCGAGGCACAATTTAAGATTAGCTACAAAGTGTGTATGGAAGTGCATGTGGACATTTGTATGTCATTATTGTGTGTGAGAGTGTATGTGCGTGTGTGTGCTAAACTGTGTGTGGCCGTGTGTGTGTGTGTGTGTGTGTCAGACGCTGAGTGTGGAGCCCCGGCTGAGGTAGCTCTTCATGGTAGCGATCAGCTCACTCTCCTCCTCCAGGGTGAGGTCCAGGTAGTCCTCCTCGTGACCAGCGATGTCCTCCAGCACCTCGTTCACCAGCTCAATGTCCTCTGTGCACACACGCGCACACACACACACACACACACACACACACACACACACACACACACACACACACACACACACACACACACACACACGTGAATGAGGGTCCTCTACGATGGATGTATCTGTGTAGAATGCGTGTGTTGTGTGTTGGGAGCCTGACCTTTGGACTTTGAGGAGGTCCTGGGCTTGTTTGAGGAGGTGCTGGGGTCATCTGAGGAGGTGCTGGGCTCCTCTGAGGAGGTGCTGGGCTCCTCTGAGGAGGATGAGGGCGGGGAGGCCGAGAGCAGGTCGGGGGACAGGAAGCCCTGGTTGTCTAGCAACAGCTGAGTGGCTAATTGGATGTCCCCGCCTGTCAATCTCAGAGCAGTCTCAGACACCTGCCTCTCAAAGCCCAGATACAACAGCTAGAGAGAGAACCAGAGAGACACCGGGAAAGAGATTCATATATGTATATATATATATATATATAGTTATGTTAAGTTAGTATTAATATATATATTTTATATCATTATTTTAATGGCAATGTTTCCATTAGATTAATTGGGGTTACACTAGTCTCACAAATCAGACTTTAGATTATTAATTTGGATCAGAAGTTCTGCTATAGCATAGTAGGACTGCTGGATCAGAAGTTCTGCTATAACATAGTAGGACTGCTGGACCAGAAGTTCTGCTGTAACATAGTAGGACTGCTGGACCAGAAGTTCTGCTGTAACATAGTAGGACTGCTGGACCAGAAGTTCTGCTGTAACATAGTAGGACTGCTGGATCAGAGGTTCTGCTATAACATAGTAGGACTGCTGGATCCCAGACTCCCCCCACAGTATTTCACACCAACCATTCTGTGTGACCTCCACCTACCTGTTGGACCAGCTCTTGACTGATAGCTGTCTCTGTGTTGTTATTGGTCACAAAGGCAGTTTGGGCATCGACGAGGATCTATGCAGCGACACAAAGTAAGAAGAGGAGGATGGGCAGGTCAAGAGAACTGGGTTTTTTGAAGGGAGATTAACACACACACTCACTTTGTGTGTGTGTGTGTGTGTGTGTGTGTGTGTGTGTTAATTCCGATTATTTTGCCCGATATTGTGATTATTGATTGTGATGAGCAGCTTATCCAGTCATCCTCATCCATGCGGGCACTACTACTGACAGCGTAGGCCTTGTCCACGTCGCCATCGGCCTGGTGCAGAGCCCTGGAGGCGTCTCTCCTGGAGTAGCCCACCTCTGCGAGGGCGGCCACGCCCTCCGTCCTCCTCCTCCTCTTGGCCCTCTCCCTGTCCTTCAGCGCCTCGCGCTCCTGATGGGACACAACGCGGTCAGCATGAACACTAGACGCCCCGTAGGGATGGGAACCGCTAACCGCTTTCACATATATAAACCTCAGTAGAAAAACACTGACTACTCTGATGACAGGTATATTCGAGTAGTTCATAAAATAATCTTCTCCGGCATCTTGACTGCAGCTCCGTTGGTCTAGCCAATTATCAAAGTGGTACCCCAGTGTGTGTGCGTGCGTGCGTGTGTGTGTGCGTGCGTGTTTGTATTGGGTGTGTGTGTGTGTGTGTGTGTGTGTGTGTGTGTGTGTGTGTGTGTGTGTGTGCGTGCGTGCGTGTGTACCTGTCTGCGGTTGGTGATGTGCATGTCGGCCTCCTGTACGTCTCCCTGACAGGCCCGGAGACCGAGGCGGGCCTCTCTCTCACTGAAGCCCAGGGCCTGCAGCTGGGCCATCTTATCAGAGTCTGGACACAGACGGCTGTACAGCGACTCCACCTAGTGGACACACAACGCAACTCCAACCTCAAACCAATAACCATGGCTATGTTCGAATTGGTTCCCTCATTCCCTAGTCCCTATATAGTGAACATTACATAGTACACTACTAATCTAACTCCCTTTTAAGAGGTTAAGTCAGGGGTTATGAGTCTTGGGGTTATCTTAAGACTCTGATCTGAGTTTTTAAGTCCCAAATTAGCAAGGTGACCAAGACGGCCTTTTTTCATCTGAGAAACATTGCCATGGTGTGGCCGTTTTTTAACTCTGATCCATGCTTTTATTTCAAGTAGACTTGACTACTGCAATGCACTCCTTACTGGCCTCCGCGAGAGGTCTAGAGAGGCTCCAACTAATTAAAACTTCTCCCTGAAGAGCACTCCGGTCCTCTGCCCCTAAACTGTGGAATAGGTTACCTCAAGAAACCAGGGAAGTGCCAGTTAATATCTCTTCAATGTAGCTTTTAATTAGCATTTTCTAAGACAAATTAATAGCTTTTGATTAGCATTGTACCTATGCTGCTTTCTCTGCAGATTTTATTGGATTGATCAATTATGTTTCAGTTTTCATTTTTAATCTGCTGTTGCTTTTTCTTTCTTTTGCACTTTGAGCTGCCGTCTTATGTATGAAAGGTGCTGTATAAATAAAGCTTATTATTATAATTCTTATTAAATTAGTTTAAAATGGCTGCAGGTGAGCCAATGGAAAGCAGCTTTTCTGGGCACCGCCTTGAGTCCACATTTTGTCACATTGGTGTTTGTTGACATTTCATGTCTCCTAGAGCTACGTGGCGGAGTTAGCACTTCATATGAACTCAATAACTAATCAAATAACTAATCACGGCTTTCACACGTTTTTATTACAGAAAACCTAGATAAAAAAAACTAGGTACTAGTTTTTTGCTAACAAAATACTTTTAAAAGGGCGGTATGAGGTGCCGTTTTACTTTATTTGTATTTGTACCTTCTGCAGCTGCAGTGTGGCCTGGCTGTCGTTTCCTTCTACGTAGGAGAGCAGACTCTGCAGCAGATAGAGTCTGAGGAACAACACCTCCTCTCTGCCGCAGTTCCCCTGAGCACCGCACACGCCACACACCACGCACAAAGACAGAGAAGTTTTCAACGTTGGTGACAGCACTGTGTCAAGTGTTAAGTGTGTCAAGGCAAGTGTGTGTGTGTGTGTGTGTGTGTGTGTGTGTGTGTGTGTGTGTACTGTAAGAAGTCTGACATCATGACAGATTTTGCTGAATGTGTTTGGCTGACTGGGTGACTATAGTCACACTATCAGAGCGACGAAAAATTGGATTTGACACAAACAAAGATGAGCGAGCAAGTGAGTCAGGTGTGTGTGTGTGTGTGTGTGTGTGTGTGTGTGTGTGTGTGTGTGTGTGTGTGTGTGTGTGCAAGTGCACATCCGAGCACCTTGATCATGAGCAGTCTCTGCTGCTGCTCGCCGTAGCAGTGTAGGAAGCAGTCCTCGGCCTTCTGCAGCCTCATCTTGCCGTCGTCCAGGCAGGACAGCGCCTCCAGCGCCCAGTAGCACCACACGATGTCCAGCTGTAGCACCGCATAGTTGTCCACCGTGGTCAGCAGAGCTGAGCCACACCGCCTGGACAGGAGACCAGAGTCAAATGCGGTACATTATTACAGCTGTCTCGCTCTCTGGCACCACCGAGTGGCCAGTTGAGGAACTGCACATATATGCCGTCTAATAGGCACAGTCATATGTTATAATGGTATTAGGTTAGATTTTTTTTTAAAGGAAAGAGGCTTAGAGAGAGATAAAGAGTGTGAAGTGTAGTAAGAGATATGGGGTGAGGGTGAGAGAGAGAGAGAGAGAGAGAGAGAGACCCGGAATTTGCAGTCAACAAATCACATTTCACATCACTCTGAGAACTGATTGAACCAACCACTGATTGAAAACAGCTTGAGAATGTCTTCCTACCCAAACTGTTCGTCCGCCTGCAGCAGGTGACACAGGGCGTTGTCGTGCTGCTTCCTCTTCAACAGAGAGCGACCTTTCTCATGGAAACCCATGGCTAGGATCAGAGCCTGGGGAGGGGAACACACACATATATAAACACACACACACACAAACATTTAGAGACACACATACCTGTACACACAGACACAGGGCGTACCTTCTTTTCCTCGTGAGGAATTTTGAGGGGGTTTCCTTTCTGGTCGGCTATCTCCAGGAAGGGTGTGGTCTCTGGGTCTTCACTGCCGTCTGGCGCCAAACCACAAACAATAATATCAAACATCGCATTCAAGACAAAGAACCAAAGAAGACCCGGTAGACCTTGATAATTTAGTTCAGAGATGCAGATAGAAACACACACACACACACACACACACACACACCCCGCTCGGAGAGAATCTGGAATCCCTTCTGCGTCCTCTGGATGCTCGCCTTCTGGTTCTTCTTCTGCTCTTCCTCTGTGATCTGCCTCTTCCGGTCCTCCTCGCTCACCCTCAGCACCATCATCTTGCTGTTGTTCCTCACGCCCTGCTCGTCCAGACGCTGGTCTGGGGTGGGGGGGTAAACACCATTCAGTACGGACAGGCATGTTTGCATTCTACAAAAGGTTTTGCATTTCAAAAAGTTTCGAAAATTCTAAATGATCTTATTTTTTCCTCCAGGACATACAGTATGTTAAATAAGTGATTTCACTAATGTATACTAACCTGTAAAAAGAACGTTACGCTATACATGTAATACATGTTAATATGTGAATATGTTCCGTTTGATATACAGTATGTGACAAGTACTCTCATGTCATCATAATCTCATCATCATGTAAGTAAACGTTGATTTGTGTGCAACCCCCCCCCCAATCAGAGAGCTGTGCTAATCCCTGCTAGCCAGTAGCCTGTATCTCTCTGCTAAACCTCCTAGCCCGCTAACGGCTAACACTCACCAGCAGACAGAGTTTTGCCGTTCAGAATCAACTTAACGTACTTGAGGCCGTACTCCTCTCCAATTCTGCAGTGGGAAACAACCGACAGTCATATTTGACCAAGAACACATCACATGACACACCACTCTAACCGCCACTTCCTCCCAGAAGACGTGGGTACTTCAGCGGCACTCTAGTTTAAACGACATCGCTCTCAATCCTGCTACAATGATTAAGACTAATGAATCATGATTTTCTTTCTTTGGGGAACAAGATGGTATGCGTGAGACTGCCATTATCAATCTCTGAATAATTATCCAACGTGTTAATTGTTTTGGTAGCGTGGCACAGAGGTATCGCACACTAGCTGTTGCTAGTGTATATGCTTTATATTAGTTTAGTTGAATACTGATTGGTAATTAAACCAGACGTTGTTAAGCTAATACAAATATTAAACATATTCTTTAATAAGAACATATCTGCATGAAACTGCAAATAGTAATGGTTTCAAATCCTAGGGTAATGTGTGTGTGTGTTGTGTGCACATACAACCACAGGCACTTCCAACAAGGACCCATTTGGTGTCCTACAGTTTGGAGTGGTTGAAATGCATTGTGGGTAGTGTCAGATGAGGCAAGTGACCTGTTCATGATCTCCTGGGCTGGAACATCAAGCTTGGTCTCGAGGTAGTTCCTTTTCTTGTTATCCTTTAAACAAACAACAGTTGGTCACTCACTTGATGTCCTCTCTCCCTCTCTCACGCACACACACACACACACACACACACACACCTTGTTCCCATCTCTGGGCAGCAGCAGTTCCAGTGTGGCCACGCACGTCTCCTTAAATGTCTTGTTCCCCTGCCCTCTCTTCACCGACTGGGCTCTGATGGACTCCAACACAGACCCCACCTCGGACACAGAGACGCCCACCATAGGGGCATAGCGCTCTGCCAGGCCCTACACACCACACCACAGCACAGCACAGCACACAATAAGAGTCGTAGACAATTAAACACTGTACGCTGTTGTGATGAGACACGGTCACGATCTAGTCACTGGCATGCACTCAGACCAGTGTCACAACACAGATTTTGGTCTGTACGTGTATATGTAGGCCTACTTCTGGGGGCGGGGGGGGGGGGGGGGGGGCGGGCGCATAAAGACTTGCATGGACTTAGACTGTGTCGTGTATCTTCCATTTACCTGCATGTGTTGCTGTCCGGTGTCGGTGTCGCCGTCCCCGGTGTAGGGCGGGTTCCACAGCTGGACCTTCTCTCGTTTGAGGAGATTTTTCAACTTAGCCTCAATGTTTTCCTCCGCCATGGCTCCTCTCGACGCGACACTGAAGAGAGCACGAACCGAAAGTATCAGGCGAGAGGAATTCCCCTTCCCCGGACTGCGTTCAGAAACCGGAAATGGCGACCCGGTTCGTCTCGACGTCACAAACGATATAATTACAATTAAACGGGAGAAGAGTCTGTTGCGGACTGACAATATTGGACCCGATGGGCTAGCTAGGTACTGCTAATGTCACTGTTTGCATATCGCAGCTACATCGCTATATCCAGGCTGGTTTGTCGTTTGATACCTTTGGTAATTATACTAGCAGAGAAACCGGCATTAAAACGGTGTTTTATATCTATCTCAGTCCCGGGAGCTGCGTGGAGCTGTCGTGTCTCCAGGTCGATGTTGTTGTTGTTGTCTTTAAACACGTGACGAAGGCACGTCACACAAGGACCCGCCCCCTACGGCCGACGAGACAGTACATATTCATATCATATATTTTATTTGTTTATACAAGATTTATTTTACACACATTTAGGCCTACTAATATGTAAAGGCATGAAACTTTTAGACAATGGATTTTTATCAGAAATGTACAATGCTTGTTATATTTTACAATTTGCTTTTAAGAAACAGCATTCTTCTTTTACATTCAGGTACACTTTTTCCATTAGAATTTTCCAATTAGAAATTAATGTTAGAAGCTCAGCTTTGGGATATAAAACGGAGAGGCCATTTCAATTGTTTACAGTTGTTAGATTACTATAAACCTGAACATTGTGTAATGCTAAAGCCTTAGTTGTTGATACAACATGCCCAATAACTGGGTTATTTACAATTTCTAAAGCTACATACATACAACAGGATACAAACTATAAGTGACTTAGTTAACAGTCAATAGCTTAAATCTATAATTGACTGACACCAATAGAACAATTTTACATTTAATCTGATTTGATCATGAATATTATCTTTCCATGACTAAATATAAGAGATGAATACTACAGTATTAGTATTATTAATAATTATTGTTGTGAATTTCTCATTTTGATGACAATTCAATTCTAAATCAACAACAGCAACACAGCAGTAGCACAGATGCCAAGTGCCAATGCATCAAATGAAATGTTTTTGTTTCTCACTACCAAAATTCTTGCCATTAGACAGATTGTGATCTTTTGAGCCAATAGAACTAGGTGTTTAGGGTTGTTGACCATCAAAAAACGGTAATAGTTAAAAGTTACAGCAACTCAATCCACCCAATGATTCTGTTGCCCATCACGGTCAACCTACCTGTAGTATTTCAGTATTTCAGAGATGCTACATTGCTACATTACGCAGAGTTTCAGAGAGAGTAGAAGATAAAGGGGAATGAATATAATCTATGTAATGGCACATTCAACATATCCATTCAGGTTAATTTTCCGAGAGCAAGCAATAGGAGAGTATAATTCTCTGATGTGCAGGGACTTTTATTGTGAAAGGGTCTCATCGGCCATTCTTTTGGTACAAGTGCTGTTGTTTGGTTGGGATAACAACACAGTTTAGAAGTGAGAGTACATGCCCAGCTTCTTGGCTGCCTCAGACTTCTTTATGGACTTCCTGTTGGGGAAAGGGTAGTAGTTGGGGTGGGGGTGGGGGTGGTGCCCAGGAGCGAGGGTAGGCGGGTGTTGTTGCACCCCAAACCTCGGCTGTCCGGTGGGAGTGGGCGCAGGGACGGCGAGCTTCCCGAACGCGTGATACGCTAGGCCGTAGCCGCCGTGGCTACCGTCCAGCGGCTTGTCGTACTCCCCGGGATCAGTGACTGAACCGCAGGCGGAGGGCGTGAGGGAGGATCCGACGGGGGTGTCGCTCTCGTCGAAGCTCGTGAGAGAGCCCGCCACGGAGTCCCCGGTCACTGAACTGCCGATGGAGTAGCCCCCCGGGGTGCTGGCGAGGGAGTCGCCCATCGTGCCCTCGTCTCTGGGAGGAATCTTGAGGGAACCGTCGAGGTGATGGGCTTCGGCACTGTCGGCGTAGCCAGGCTGGGGATCTTTCAGGGAAATGTTGGGGCAGCTGCCATTTAAACCTGCTGCAGAGTCAACAGAACATCTCTCCACGCTGTGCTTCGGCTTCAAAGTCCCGGTCTCGGAAAGAGAGGAGTGCCGCCTGGAGAGAGAGAGAGAGAGAGAGAGAGAGAGAGAGAGAGAGAGAGAGAGAGAGACAGACAACAGCTTAGTCATGAAACCAGTCAGTCAGCCTTTTTGCCGGTGGCTATGGCATTTGTTGATTTTTGACGTATGTTTAGTTTTGCCCATCTTTCCTGCAATAATGACAAGCAACAACAACAACAACAACAAAAACTAGCCTGTATGATGGAGGCAAATGGGAGCCAGCGATGTCGCTCGTCATTGCCTGCGGGGTCAGTGTGACCCCAACAATGCGCCGGTGGAGGTCCAGGTGGATGTGCCAGGGGTCAGGGGTCATCAGAGTGGGGTCAACAGGCAGCAGGGTCAAGTCTGGCGGCACACGGGTTTCCCAGAGCGAGGACAGACCCTGCGTGACAGTGACCACTCGCGCAGCCTCAGTGAGGTCCTCAGAAACTGATCATTAAGTTGAGTTTAGGACAAAACATTGATCAGAACAACGGATTTACAAACAACAATCACATTTTGTTGGAGGGGGGGGGGGGAAGTTTGGGGGGGGGACCTTTTTGG
>OOFB01037164.1:3274-15631 GCA_900323305.1 Trachyrincus murrayi
GGGTATGTGTGTGTGTGTGTGTGTGTGTGTGTGTGTCCTAGGCGGTGGGCATCAGCCTCCGCAGCCTGATCCAGAGTGTGGACGAGATCCTGCCCTCCCTGCACAGCTCCGTCAGGACGGAGGTGGGTTTCTCTATTGTGATGTAAAGCTGCTGTGGGTCAGATTTAAGAGCTATCATTTGAGTGTAAATTTGTTATAAATGGCCTAGTCATCCGTCAGCTATTAGTGAGTGAAATGCTCTGTTGACTGCATCTGATTGAGCATCAAACTCGTAGTTTTATGATAAGACTAGTTTCACGTTGCATGCACTTGCACGGCACATTCAGCTCAATTGTTATCAAAAATACTTCCACGCGTTATTCCGGTCTCCATATCTCATCAACGCATCGAAACGGCAGCAGCGGCTCGGGAGGTAGCGCCGGTCGTTCGATCCTCGGCTCCTCCTAGCCGAGTGTCGCGGTGTCCCTGAGCAAGGCACCGAACCCTGAACTGCTCCCGACCGGCTGGCTGTCGCCTCCCATGGCTGACACCGCCGTCGGTGTATGTGTGAATGAACGGGCAAATGATTGCATGAAAGCAGTGTGTATAAGATTATGTAGTTTTTATATTTGAAAAAGTTATATCAACTGAGCAATAATGTAAACACACAAAGGCAAACCTAAGACAAAGTCGATTTTTGGAAGTTGTGAATCGATTCAGAATCACAGAAGATACGATTTTTCCGTACACCCCCATGTCCCTACCCTCCAACCCCCCCCCCCCCCCCCCCCCCCCCCCCCCCCCCCCCCCCCCCCCCCCCCCCCCCCCCCCCCCCCCACACCCTCACCCCCTCACCCCCCTCCATCCACCCCCCGCACCCCCAGATCGAGGGGACGGAACGCCTGCTCAACAAGGACTTGAGCGAGCTGATCAGCAAGATGAGGCTGGCCCAGCAGAACGCCGTGACCTCTCTACGAGACGAGTGCCAGCGGCAGATGCTAGCCGCCGCCCACGTGCTGGCGATGGACTCGAAGAACCTGCTGGACGCCGTGGACCAGGCACGGGTCAGAGCCAACCTGGCCCGGCCACCCGGGGCACACCCGACCGACCGCGCGGCCTCCGAATCCGCCGCTGACTCGGACCACGACGCGTTGTGAGCGGAGTGGGGGAAAAAAAAATGTATCCCAAAAAATTGTAGATTATTAATCGTTATTCCAAAGACGTCATTGTTCATCTCAAGCAGCGAAACAGTTCTCAAAGGTACGGCGTTTTTTTTAGCGCATTCCAGCCGCGGACTGATTGGCTTCCACGTGTGACGTCACAAATGAGGCATGCTTTGAAATGTTTTGTACTTGTTAACCTGCTGGCAAAACCACAGCCCTGACGGCTGAGCCCTAAATTAGAGACTTAATCAACGTCACCTGGGTGTTCCGCGTGGTGATGTAGCGCTAGCGAGACCGCCAGGGCTACAAATGGTATTTAAAATGGAGGAATGGGACGGGGTCTTCTTTCCTGAACAATTCCCGCCAGACGCCGTGGTTGGTCTGTTTACATTTCAGGGGGAAGTCCGCCAAGATGCATCAGAGCCCTCGTGTACTTGATAAAGTGAACGGCGACTAAATCCATGAGATCAGGGGCAGGAGGATATTCTAGTCCAGTGGTTAGGGTGTTGACTCCCAGCCACGAGGTTCGAAGCCCTATATCCTGCCCTTGAGCAAGATGGCTAACCTCTTACCTGCTCATTAATGCCATCTAGAAAATGTCTATTAGGATCACAGGTGTAGCTCATTTTTGATTACAGGTCTGTTTGATCAAAACTAGTGGGCAGACACCACATGTTGACTCAAACTGAGACTCTAGAAGCGTGAATGAAACGCACCCGATGTTGATGCTGAAGACACAACTCTGTGTTTACACTGCGTTGACACCTCTGTAAAAAAATAATAATAAGGTTGTCCGATACAATGCAAAATATAGAAAAAGACAATATAGTAGGAGTTTTTACTTCATTAGTGTTTCTTTTTAGCTGCATTTTGTTTACGTGGCCACCACCTTCTGCTGTTTTTGCTTTTAATACATTTTTAAATGTATAAAGTATGATAATATATATATAAGGTTTTGTTTGAATGTGAAATTGAAATATTTTTTTATATATATGTAAGGTTATTTGAATGTGAAATTGGCATCTTTGTACTTTATGTATGTGGAGAATTAGAATTGGATAAAAAATGTATTTCAGGGATTTACAATTTTATGTATTTAAATTCCTTCTGACTGGTTTTGTATGTTCTTGAAATTGCACATTCTCAATATTCTGCCTGCGAAATCTTTCCAATCACTAAAAAACATGACCTAAATTAACGCGTACCTACGCTTGTCAACCTACAGAGGGCGCCCTTTTCACAAAACCCTTCACGTGGTTTTAACACATAACGGCAGCATGGAGGAGCAGTCGGTAATCGTGTCTGATTATTGAAACATGACGTCACTTATGCCCTTAAGTAAAATGGAGATAAGAGGAGAGCAGCAATATGCTAATACAGATGCAAATATGCATGCTCGCAGATACAGATCCTGAACCACACACACACACACACACACACACACACACACACACACACACACACACACACACACACACACATACACACACACAACTGAGTGCCTTTAAAAAAGGTTTTAGGACAAAAGAATGCCAGTAAAGATTGTAAGGCGGAGCCAGAGAGGAAATAACATGTTCCTAATTACAGCCTACGGGTAACGGTTTGCATTCCAGATGCTTGGCAGAAGTAGCAACAAAAAATGTTAGACAGGGGGTGTTTTCATGTTGGGTCACGCCCAGACAAGACCATGCCTCTTTCTTTTTAGTTTTGCGATTTACAGAAAAACAAGTCAGACTGCAGAAACCTGCTGATCAGAAGACTAGCAGCAGCAGCAGCAGACTCCTTTTGTACCAGGTAATCACTCGACCAATGCCTTTCATCATCACCACATTTCAACTGGAAGCACGAATTTACCTTCGTGGGCGTGGCGTGACCTGTTTTGTGTCACACGTACAAGCTGCTTTTCTACGTTTAAATTAGGTATATATATATGTATATATATATATATTAAAATGTATAGATTTTTGTTATTCGTAATTATACATTTTAATATAAATGTCTTCATTCAAATTTTATAAACCAAGAATGGGGAAGACAAAGTTGATCCTGGACGTGGACACGGGGGTGGACGACGCCCAGGGCATCATGCTCGCCTTGGCCGCGCCCGACGTGCACGTGTTGGGAATCACGTGCACGCACGGCAACACGGCACTGGAGAACTCCTGCAGGAACACGCTGCGCATCCTCAAAGTGTGCTGCAAGCTGGACGTGAGTAACTACAACTGTATAAAACTACAACTACAACTCTATAAAACTACAACTACAACTCTATAAAACTACAACTACAACTCTATAAAACAACTACAACTCTATAAAACTACAACTCTATAAAACTACAACTACAACTGTATAAAACTACAACTACAACTCTATAAAACAACTACAACTGTATAAAACTACAACTACAACTGTATAAAACTACAACTACAACTGTATAAAACTACAACTACAACTCTATAAAACAACTACAACTCTATAAAACTACAACTCTATAAAACTACAACTACAACTGTATAAAACTACAACTACAACTCTATAAAACAACTACAACTGTATAAAACTACAACTACAACTGTATAAAACTACAACTACAACTCTATAAAACAACTACAACTCTATAAAACTACAACTCTATAAAACTACAACTACAACTGTATAAAACTACAACTACAACTGTATAAAACTACAACTGTATAAAACTACAACTCTATAAAACAACTACAACTGTATAAAACTACAACTACAACTGTATAAAACTACAACTACAACTCTATAAAACAACTACAACTGTATAAAACTACAACTACAACTGTATAAAACTACAACTACAACTGTATAAAACTACAACTCAATAAAACAATAACTACAGCTGTAACTTTAACTGTATAAAACTACAACTCTATAAAACTACAACTCTATAAAACTACAACTACAACTGTATAAAACTACAACTGTATAAAAACGGTACTACACCCACTGCACCCCCACCAGATCCCGGTGTACCGGGGCTGCGAGGAGCCGCTGTTGGGCCGCGTGTTCCACGCCAGCGATTTCCACGGCAAGGACGGCCTGGGAGATGCGCCGGACCCCCAGGCACCCGGGCTGGACCTGCTGCAGAGAGAGGGTGCTGTGGAGGCCCTCATCCAATTGGTCAAGGAGAACCCCGGCGAGGTGAGTGGTCCCATAAGACGCTTGTATAGAAAAAAGCACTATAACGTTTACATTTCTCAACCGATTTCAATGAGTCATTTTTATATTCAAGGGTTTATGATCTACGTGTACATAAAAATATATTGTTATATTTTATAATATATATTATATATAGATCTATATATAATATTATCTTATTATATAATATATTATTTCTATAGTGCTTTTTATCCAGAAAAACCGCAGCTCCCCCGTTTACTTGTCTGTGTTTACAGGCCAGTCTTGACCTCTCCAATATGGCGGCGACGTTGATGTACGATCCAAGGGCCAATGCGCCGTCTATGTATACACGTCCATGTCTATATGTGGTCCGACGTCTGTTCAGCTTTAGATGAATTAACACAGAACAATCTAATTCTCTCCCTGTCTCTTCGTGTGTATGTGTATGTGTGTGTGTGTGTGTGTGTGTGTCTCTCTCTCTAGGTGAACCTAGTGGCCACTGGGCCCTTGACTAACCTGGCCCTGGCGGTGAAGCTGGACCCCTCCCTCCCCGAGAAGCTCAAGGGTCTCTACATCATGGGAGGAAACACTGAATGTGTGTATTTATTTAGATTCCACATAATATCCATGTCTTTTAAAGCTGCTGTAGGTAAGACTCGAGTGTTGTGAATGGAGAGAGCAGAAGAGAGCGAGATATTTTGAAACCAAACAACAAAAAACGTCCCCTCCCTCTCTGCTCCCTCCCTCCCTCCCTACGTTTCTCTGTCATTGAGAAGTGCCTGTGATTGACAGGCAAGATGGATTGCCCCGAAATCAATCAGGGAAGAGATGCCCTGATTGGTCACAAATGAATCTTAAATCTTACCTACAGCACCTTTAATAATACTAGTATATATCAATCACATTCAAGTCCAATTTTGTGGCTGCAGAAAAATTCTAATTCATAAATAATTTTTTTATTCATAATTAATACCTAAAAAATACGGAACATGACGGAAGATATAAATGTGATGTGTGTGTGTGTGTGTGTGTGTGTTGCAGCCAGGGGGAACACCACTGTGTGTGGGGAATTCAACTTCGTGGCGGACCCCGAGGCGGCCTTCATCGTCCTGACGCGATTCCGCTGCCCCACCTTCATCGCCGGCTGGGAGTTCTCCTGCCGGAACAAACTGCCATGGGTACGGCTCGCTAGTGGGTTTCTAGATAGTGGGCAGCTAGCTAGCTAGTGGGCCGCTAGCTAGACAGCTAGCCTAGCTGTGGCAATGGACATTAGCAGCATTTTTCTTTACCTTTCGCTTGATCCGGTCTGTTTGTTATTGTGTCTAACCAAGTCTCGCTCAAGGAGAAGTCTCGCTCTGAATCTGGCAGTGGAAACGTGAGTGAGAGTTGGAGAGAGGCGTGCCGGCGAGAGTTTGTTCTGTTGGACTACAGAAAGCGTAGCTTAGTGTTCCCTAAAAGATTTTCAAAGTCACGGCTGAATATTTAGATTTCGACAATGTGGATGAGAGAGAGAGAGAGATTTCAGAGCTCCTTGAGTGAGACTTGGTTAGACACAATAACAAACAGACCGGCTCAAAATCCCGACGTTAACCTTTAATGATATGCATCAACCAAAGAAATGGAAGACTAAATGATTGATATTCATCTCCAATTTTCTTTCCTTTTTGTAGTCCTTTTGTGATGAGTGGCTGGCCCAGGACACGGAGAAGGCTCGCTTCATGGCGAAGATCTTCAAACACACCATGGACGTAAGGATTACACACACACACACACACACACATTGTTGATGCAGGCCATTTTTGCCTCTCTATACAACACCGTGTTTTTGCTTTGCTGTTTTACTGCTAGCTTGGTGTTTAACGTCACAGAGTTGGCAGAGGTGAATGGTTAACAAAAAATGTATAGGAAAATTGCAGAGAGATTCTCTTGTTTTGTTTGTTGGCTCTAAAAAAAATGGTGAGCTTCTGCGTAAGTAAATCATGGCACGAAAGATGGATCTGTTCATCTGGAAAGTTAGGACATCCTTCTGTCCGCCTGCTATAGATGGCTTTGTCCGCGCGCTACCAGAAGGAGCTCGTGGCGGGTAGCGGCTTCGCTTCCTGTGACTCCTACGCCATCGCCGCCGCCATCGACAGCACCATCCTCACCGAGACTGAAGACGTGAGAACGCTTGGTTTATTTGATCTATTTATTTATTTTTCACAGGTTAACTACAATGTGTACAACTACTTCCCTTGAGGCCATCTGAAGGGTAGTCTAGCAGATCCAGCCTCTACATACGGGAAAGGGACACAGCGTAGAGTAGCGGTCAAGAACCGCCTACTTGACAGGAAAAGGTGTTGATTGACATACAAGCACGACCAATCACGGACCGTATGCCGGGAACATTACTTCTAGAAAAACTGACCCGTACGATTGGGTGTCAACAGCCCACCTGCAGGTCTCATGTTAAAGCTGCTGTAGGTAAGATTTGAGAGTTGTAAAGAGCAGAAGAAAGATTTTGAAACTCAACAACCAAAGAAACGTCCCCTCCCTCCCTACATTTCTCCGCCATTGAGAAGTGTTGCATTTCACACACAGTGTGATTGACAGGCAAGATGGATTCCCCGAACCAATCAGGGAAGAGATGCTCTGATTGGTCAGAAATGAGGCGGGAGCGGTCTAAAATGTAAATGGTCTCATACAGAGGTAGAAGCAGTCAACTAGAAACAGATATTCTCACAGAGCATTTCACTCACTGACAGCTGACGGACGGCTGTGGTATTTCTAAACAAATGACACTCAAATAATAGCTCTTTTTAAGGGACAAATGCTCATGTGGTCCTGTAGGTGGCGGTGACAGTGGAGCTGGAGGGGGTGAACACACGGGGTATGATGGTGCTGGACTACATGGAGCTGCTGACGCACAAACACAAGGCCACCATCATGAAGGCCGTGGACCTGGAGAAGTTCAAGGTGATGATGATGAAGGCACTCCAGTAGAGGGAAGCCCACGGTGGAGCAGTGGGGAGGAAGAAGTCCATGCCACCAGGGAGTTGATGTTTTTATGTCGTTACTTTTTAACTGGACCAATGTATCTTTGGAGAAACAAAAGATCTTGCGTCAAATTGTGAATAGGATGGTGAAGTATTATATATGATGAAGATTATATATTTAGAAATATTTGATAGGTTTTCAGATCTTCTCACCAAAAACTATAATTCTAAGATGGCCGTTGTTTGTGTCGTAGGTGTAATATTTACATTTGTACATTTGCCATTTAGAAGTCAATTTTATCCTACAGATGGAAGAAAACTTAAGAGACCAAACTAGAACAAGGCTTCAATCTTAGATTCATACCCTCATAACGTCACCGGCTCCAAATACTTTCACAACTCAGGATGTGGACGATAAGATTCATAGTGAGACACGATGATTAAAATGTTCAAAAAGAGTAAGACAAATAAAGGCTGTATTTAGGTGATGTTCATAAATAAATGTTTTGTGACCGTGCATGTCAATCGTGCTTCCTTTTGTCTTGTTTTGTTTAAAATGGTGTCAGGTGGGAGGGTCGGGTTCCTCCCATTGTGTCATAAAAACCTGAAGCAAGTTAGTCTGGTTCAGGGAGTTCCTCCGTCAAAAAGCAAAATAAACAATGCATTGCATTTTGTGCAGGTCGTTGAGAAACGAATGTTGTTTTCCTTCTTTTCAAGCTATAGGCCTCGTCTCTCGAAAAAGGACTTGACAAAATGATGTAAGCTAAAAGTGAAATAGGCAGTGACGTGTTGCATGTATGTTGTTGACGTAAAAGTACATTTGTTAATGAATTAATGAACAGATGTACTCCCAACATTTTTTACTGAGGATGGTTTATGTAATATGTCTACATATATGTAGAAACAGGAACAACAAGTAGTGCCTAACGTCTGCCCCTTGAACTAATTGTTAAACCCAGTCTGTGAATTAGCAGTTTCCACAATGTCCACATAAATCCGTGACAAGGGCGACATCTTGTGGCCGATTTTGCTTATTACAATTAGGAGTTTTGCCAAGCGGTGCTTGGGTTCTTGACCCAGCCACTAAAAGAAAGGACATTTCACAACACAAAATCAACAACACAAATGTAAACTTTTTGTATTGAAAGAGCTTGGGAATGTACACTTTTGTTGAGAGAGAAAGAAAACTGCTACTAACAGCCAAACATGTACGCTTACATTCCTCAATAAACAGCATTTCAACCATTTCCTCATATCTTTTTTTTGTTTGTTTGTTGCTGTTTCTTTAACAAAAAGGCACGGGACCCATTTCGCCAGCTGATGATCAATACATGAACTGAAAATAAAATGAAAAAGGAAATGAATGATACCAAAATAATGTGTTGGTGTTTAAATGTTTCCAGACCTATATACATTTATGACTCACGAGTGTAGATTTCCAACATTATGCCTACTATTCACTATTTTCCCAGTGCGACTACAATTACATTTATGGGGAGTTATTCCCATAAATGAGCATCGAGAGATGAAGAGGGATGTGAATCGTGGTGAACTTTGGGCCTATAGTTGCAAGCTAAACAAGCACTAGTAGGCGATACAAGTACGCTACACAGTGAGCATCAGGGAAACAACAAGTAGGTCATCCCCACTGACAGGGGCTCCCCAGCCCCTTTATCAACTCCGTATCCCGACCCGTGTATCGGCCATACGTGTGTAGTTCTGCTGAACCTCCATTGATAAGCACAAGGAATTGTCTCCTTAAATCAATGCCTTTGGGGTGGATCTTTGATCAGTAACGGCTTGATAGATTAAGAGTTTATAGAGTGTGTGTGTGTGCGTGTGTGTTACTAATAACCACATAACACTGATGTCAATGTGGACCTTGCTGCACTTCATATTATCTGATCAGTTTTGTTTATTGCCATTAAAGTTTCCATTCCTAATCGTATTAGCCTACTTTACCACCACTAAAGAATAAAATTAACTCAAGTCAAAGTTCTACTTGTTAAGATGAGTAATGAAATGGTGTGCTTGTAATGCGTCCTCTTGCTTTGTCACCGTCTGAGGTTATGGGTCACCGTCTGAGGTTATGGGTCACCGTGGGGGTGAATGCGTCTTACACGGTTAAACCACAACATTGTATCCTAAAAAGATTGCCAAACAGAGTTTTGAACATAACTGTAAAATGTTTATCTCCCAACGTTCTCTAAGAAATAAACTAAATTATGACTCAAAATTGTGGGGTCAAAAGTTTTTCAACATTAACTTGAACATTTAAACAATGTTTTTGTAAACTTTCCTGTGAGACGATATCCATGTTTAACCTCTTAAAGAAGCGTCAGGCCGAACGGGGTAGCCGATGTATTTTAGTACAAAGGACATTTTGGACACCAAATGCAGTGTTAGCAAAAAGCGGTTGACAATGAGTATTCAACCGGGATCGTAAATTTAATATCTCTAAATCTCAGTTATGATATAGCTGTGGTGGTGACCTTTGGCCTCATACCTCATACTTAACAAGGCCTAGTAAACCAAAGTCTACCATAGTTGTAGAGTATACATTCTATGCGTATAAATAGAACATGACTAAGATTATATGAATGTTCATTATAATAATTATAATTATAATAATGTATTATAATAATCTGCCATTATATTTATTATAATGTATTATAATAAATAATAACATTAATATAAGCAAATAAAAGGTTCAATAAATGGTATGAAAGTTGAATATTTTATTGTTGAATTTAAAAGAGCCTCCACCCATGCACAGGATCCTAATCCTGACGCTAGAGTTAAAAAACTAAAGTTCTGCAGCCTGACTGGTGTAGATGGAACCTTGTGTTGTGTAATAAGCGTGCACGTGCGTGTGCACGAGAGCTGCCTCGGCCAAGGTTAATGAATCTCAATACTCAGAAGGGCTGAGTTCTGTACACTCGATTAGTGATCACTCACACACACACACACACACACACCGTATCCAGGGACTCAAGAGACAGACTAAGAAACCAGGCCCTTCAGGTTTCTAGTTTGACCATGTTGGCTTCGCTGGGACCGCTGGCCGCGATGATGCTGCTGCTGCTGCAGATGGGAGCAGGGTCGGTGGACAGGTGATTTTTTTACAAGTTAAAACGTCCGAGTGAGCTCTTTGAGATCCGTCAAGACATGGTTAAGATCGTAAGAACGTTTTCTGCTGACACTGTACATTTGATGTCTGACAGCAAAAATTCTACGCTTGTTTTAAATTGTGATACTTATGTCAAAACCAATCGGTGACTATGTAACCTACAGTTCATCAGTAAGGATGAAGAAAGGCTGATTTCACCATCTGAAATAGACGTCATGTCATGGCAAATGAGTCGACTTTTAAATCGAGTCGACGTCGTCGTGTTAATATCTTTCATAACTTCTCAGCCCTGTATGTCCAGCATTCATATCAAACGTCACTATGCTGTACAAATAGATGTTTATTTGCAGTCTTGATTAATCAATTACAATGATTAATAAATTTATCATCAGATTAATCATTTGTAGCCTTATATTGAATGTTTGAGATAATACAATTAATGCTAATGATTGACTGTCACCAACTACTGGATTTGGTGTGTGTGTTCAACAGAGCAAGTCATGACTACAACATATACCACCCTATTAATGAGGTGAGAATCACACACACACACACACACACACACACACACACACACACACACACACACACACACACACACACACACACACACACACACCTTGCCAATAAGGAAATGCATTTTATTTAATATAGATTTAGATGTCATTCACAGATTTGACTACACCCATCCCACATCTTTCAGCATCGTGAAAAAGATGAGGTGCAGATATTATCTGAGTTTTGCTACTTTCAGTAATGCCATTTGAACCCACAGATAGACGACTGGATGAGCCAGATTCTGTTTGACAACCCGGACATTGTGTCCATCGAACGCTACGGAAGGACCTACGAGAAGAGGGACATCAACTTGTTTAAGGTCAACTTATTGTCCTTTTATCATATAAACGCGTCGGGTATGTCTATATAAATGAGTTTTTATATGACATATTCTCCGACGTTAACTCTGTCCCCGCCTTATTGTGATGTCAGATGACCTCTACAGTTCCGGAGGTCAGTAAGAGAACCCACTATGGCAAAACAAAAAGGAACTTCCTTCTCAGATTGCGAGAAACGGACACTCGGATTGGCCAATAGCATTTCTATGGGTTTTGGGGCTTTGTGGTGATTGACTGTTACACGAAATATCATGTTCCGTAGATCGGCGAGAGGAGTGGTGTGCTGAAGAAGGCCATCTGGATGGACTGTGGCATCCACGCTCGAGAGTGGATCTCCCCAGCTTTCTGCCAGTACTTCGTCAAACAGGTCAGGGGGACGGACAGACAGACATGGGGATATTTAACAAGAGACAGACGATCCAGAAGAAGACAAAGATGGAAGGAAATTGAGAAAGAAAAATAGAGAAAGACCAATCAAGAGAAAGCGGGAGGAGGACTGCGTATGCTCAGAGCTTCCCTTCTCTCCGTCTCGGCAGATCCTGCAGGAGTACAGAAATGGCGGCAAGATGGCGGCGATGATGAAGAAGTTGGACTTCTACGTCACCCCCGTGTTGAACGTGGACGGCTACAGATACTCCTGGATAGACAACACGGTCGGTACCTTACAGGCACCGGCGTTGGGTTGTTACGGTTAAAGGACCCAGTCAGCATTTAAATATCAATGAAGCCCATGAATCATACTCCTAAGTGACCAATTGCTTCCTTGTTATCATACAATGAACACATGATAACAAGGAAGCAATTGTCACCCAAATAATATAAAAAGGCCGAATACTCCACTGGGGCCTTTGTCCACACAAAGGCACAAAAAGCCCACTTATAAGAAATACTCCCGTGAGGTCCTCGGTGACTGACTGACAGGACGTTGTGCACGGCAGACTCGCCTATGGAGGAAGTCCAGATCTCCGGGGACCAAGGGCTGCACGTGTTACGGCACAGACCTCAACCGTAACTTCAACGCCACCTGGGGCAGTAAGTGACGGGGGGGGGGGGGGGAACCCCTT
>OOFB01037169.1:18287-28574 GCA_900323305.1 Trachyrincus murrayi
GTAGTAGTACTGTTATACAGGATGTTTATAACGTGTTTTCTTCTTTTCTATAACCCCACTTAGCATATTCTTCTGCCACAAGTGTGTAATGCAATAGTGTCTCTGACACACACACACACACACACACACACACACACACACACACACACACACACACACACACTAGCACTAGCTGTCCTTATTAATACCTATACCCTAGTTCACAATGTGACCGTTGTGCTTTTTAGCAGAACTGTGAGTTTAAGTTTAAGTTTCACAAATTAAAAATGATCCCATTCTTGTTAACATTATTTTATCTCCTTCCTCTTAATTTTTAAAAAGCATTCTGTAAACTTTGTGTCAGACCTACAGTATGTCGCTTTTGACCACCAGCACTTCTATCGTTGCAATATATAGGCTGAAAAAAAGGCATTGTTTCAGAACACAGTGCAGCGTAGCTGCGCCTTCATTTGATGGATTAACAAGGGCGGTCTCACTCTAGACATGAAACGAATGGGCGTGTTGTGTTTCAAAATACTTAAATTATTATATTTTTTCTTCCTTAGTAAGTAAGTAAATAAGGCTTTATTTACAAAGTGCTTGGCAGAAAGGATGCATAACAACAAAACTCAGGACCGCTGCTCAAGAGAGATAACACTGCTTTCCTATTCCTTCCTCTTGTCTTCCTCTCTCTGACATCCTGCTCATTCTCTCCCTTTCCTCTGCGTCGACCTCCTTCAGCTCTCCATTTATCGTCCGGCCGTCGGGTCGTGAAGCATCCGCCCCTTCGTGACACAAATTTTGCTTCCTTGGTGTGTTTTTCCATGCCCTTGACATGCCTCTTGTGTGTCATCGTGGCCCCCTGTTCGAAGCATTTAATTTCCTCATGAGTTGCGTAACGAGAGAGCTAAATACCTTGCTCTCAGCCCAGGGGCGACAAAAGCTCTTCTGTATTCTCTGTCTCTAATCTAGAGGCACAATACCACAAGACATTTCCAACACACCACTGTGATTTTACCATCTGCTCTGCACTGATATTGTCCCCCAATACATTCAAGAATGTATTGTCGAACTATTGAAGTATTTTAGTTTAAAGGTACACTGTGTACGATGTGGAGTTTAATTATAGGCTTGCTAAATAATCTTGATATGTCGGGAGAGATTGTTGATTCGTTTTTGTGACCCGTCCTCAACCCCAAATTGTTTCAAGGTAAATCGAGAAAGTGTTTCTTGGTAAAATGACACCGTGTTTCAAGGTAAAATGGGAAAGTGTTTCAAGGTAAAATGACACCATGTTTCAAGGTAAATCGAGAAAGTGTTTCAAGGTAAATCGAGAAAGTGTTTCTTGGTAAAATGAGAAATAAACACTGAAATAATGCTGAACATCCGGCCCCCATTAGCAGTAAATTCCTTCTAGTTTGACGTAGTACTTCAACTTTCAACTTTATTTGTCCCCAGAGGGCTATTAGTTTTGCAGCAAGACATAGACAAGACTGACCTAGATAAGAGACTATAAAATAGAAAAACCCTGCATAGGGTACATTACACAGAACGTTGCGGACTCGAGGAGAACAGCGGTGTTGGTCCCAAATTGACCTTCCCAGTCATAGAACTTCATACAAGAATAAACTTACAAGAATAAAGTGCAAAAGTACTTACAGGAAAATAAAGTGCTGAATTTCAGGACATCCGTTACAAGATAGCATGACAGCATGTCACCAGTATAAATACAACATGGGTATGTAAATACAGTTCAACAACCTATGTAAACAACATAGCCGATAATCACATAAACAAAATAAAATGGACATAGGTTACCTAAGGTAGACAACTATGGAGGACCGAAACTGCCAAAATCAAAAATAAATAAATAAATGACTCAATAAATAAATGAAATAATAAAGAAATCAATGTAGAAATAAAAGCCTCAATTAACAAATAAATGTGCAGGTTAATTTGAAAATGAATACATTTGCACAGAAATAGAAAAATAAATAAATAAAATCGATTCATTTATTTTACAAATAACTTATAATAAATAAATTTATTTTTAATTTTTTTCCAAATGTATTATTTTCAGTTAAAATTTATTTCAGTTTTTATTTATTTCCCTATTTATTATTTTCCCTATTTATAAATTTCCCGATTTATTTATTTCGGTTTTTATTTATTTATGTATTTCTTCATCCATATGTTAATGGGACATTAACACAATGGAACAAACATTACATGCAGTTATCATCATGCAGTGATCAAAAAATGCATTACATTTTACAGTTCCAACTGTTACCAAATGTACAAGTTCCACTAGCTACCTAGCGTAGCGTTAGCTTGCTAGGCACACCGACACACACCACATTTAACTATTCTTTGAATAATTTCACCAAGAGACATCATGACCAGCAACCTTTTTGTCCATTGGTTCATTTGTAGAAAGGATGTGTCACTTTGAACACATCTGTAACAGTTAAAGGTGCTTTATGTAAAAAATGTACTGTACTAAATCATAAAATGACCATGATAGGTCCTCAGAAATTAAGGAAACATGCTAAGTTGAAATACTGGCTTCTCCGACAACAATGCTACAGCCAGTATGTTCTCCTTTGAAATGTCCATGCCGGACCGGAACGTCTGTTTTTGTTCTGTGTGTTCACTATTCTGAGTATTTGGACTGCAGTACCCATTTTAAACACTTGGTGTCATTGTTACATACAGCACCTTTAACATTCGTTTTCTTTTCAACCCAAGACAGAAAAAAAATCAAGGTTAAAAAGGTTGTTGGTTTTTAACCCTATTGATGATAAGATTATTAAGGTGATTTTAATTATATCCACCTGTTTCATTCTGTAAAGTAGAGTAATGCTGGGTAGAGCTACAGAAGGAGAGATGACATGAACATGCCACGGCGACAACAATGTGCACAAAACAATTCAACAGGCACTGCACACTGTGGTATCTGTTTGATTGCTAATGCCTGAATTGTCGAGACATACCCCCTCATTGACATGAGTGAATAAATTGGGAAATGAATAAATAGGGAAATGAAATAAATAGGGAAATTAATAAAAACAAACAAATGTAAACAGAAAATAATACATTGGGAAATAATGAAATATGAAAATAAATTAATACAAAAATAAGTTATTTGTCAAATAAATAAATACATTTAATTTTTTTCTATTTCTGTGCATGTATTTATTTTCAAATGAACCTGCACATTTATTTGATACTTGAGGCTTTTATTCCTACATTTATTTATTGTTGAATTTTTTTATTTATTGACTCATTTATTTATTTATTTATATTTGATTTTGGCAGTTTCGGTCCTCCATAGGCAACATCATGAAATATTATCACAAACCATCACATCATCAACATAATGTAAAGTAAACTGTCACATTTATTGTACTTAGTTGTAATTAAGTTCAATGTACAAAATTTGACAAGTTTGTACAAAGTGCTGCGTTTCTGCTGGTCGTTCTCATTGTTCTTGTCCTTTTTGTTTTGTGTTTTCTAGGAATCCTAATGGGAGGCTTCATCAAAATTATTGAGTTCAAGGAACTGGCAAATTGGAAGGTATGGTAGATTTATTTTAACAGGTTTTACACTTTGTGGAGCTGTCTGGTTTGTCTAATTTACAGTTCCTGTTCAGAATTAGCTGTGGTTGCACCTGGCTTACTTATGTTTTGGTCGATTGAGATTTATTATTCATAATTTATTCATAATCAAACAAAGTATTATTTTTGTACATCTAGTCATCCCTTTAATTGTTGGCTGAAGCCCGGGCCCCAAGCTTTGTTCTGTGATCTCCTCTTACCTCTCCATAGTGAAACAACGTCTGTCTTTTAAGCTTCTGGTTCTGCATGTGAGGCCTCCTCTTTTTTTTTTCCTTCTCATTCTCACAGCCTTTAATTAACATTCCTTGTTCTCTGCCGGTCAACCAGACTGCAAGTGAGCAATAGAGAGATAGGGAAGAGAGAGAAAGAGAGAGAGGGAGGCAGGTTATGTAGTTGTTTCCGCCGCACAGGGGCCCCATTGTCCGACAGCTCCGGGGCCCCCAGGGTATTGCTGAGTCATCGGTCCCAGTAACCAGAGCCCCAGTTCTCCCTTTTACCCAGTGCTCCTGTCCTGTGCCCACCACCCACCCACACCACCCACCCCCACCACCCATCCCCCTCCATGGTCCATGCCTGTTCATCAGGGTGTGCGCGCATGTGTCTGCATGCATTGGTTAACTCTGTCGTGTAAACTGGGACACAGACTGAACACTATCTCTTAATTAATTTCACCTGTTATTTACAGTAAATGCGTAGGTCACATCGAGACGCGTAGTTTAATTTTCAAGCAGACCCAATGGGGTTTTCGGCGTAGTGTTTTGAAGTGCCTGGGAGCAAAGATCAAACTGTGTCCGAGAGGTTCTGTCAATATTATCCTGTCCTACTACAACCCCTTTTTAAATAGTTTATATGTTAGATCAGCCTGAGGCCTTTACCATACGGATTCAAACGCAGGGCTTCTTTCACTCACTCACTCACCAGCTAGCTCAGCATGATGCAGGTTTGTAGATGGCTAAGCTCTCTCTCTCTTTCTCTTTCTCTTTCTCTTCCTCTTCCTCTTCCTCTCGCTGTCTCTCTTCCTTTTGCTCTCTCTCTTTCTTCCTCTTGCTCTCTCTCTCTCTCTCTTCCTCTCTCTCTCTCTCTCTCTCTTCCTCTCTCTCTCTCTCTTCCTCTCTCCATCTCTCTTTCTCTTTCTCCATCTCTCTCTCTCTCTATCTCTGTTTCTCTTTCTCTCTCTCTCTCTTAGTCATCCACAAAAAGCCCCCCACCCCTCTAGTCGACCACATCCTGTGATGAGTGACTCCCCTCTGTCAAAGGCCCCGCTTTCTTTGCCGCCAAAACCCCCTCACTCGGCTCCACTGCCTCCTCTCTGAAACGTACACATAGGCTATTGCTGTGTGTGTGTCTGTGTGTGTGTGTGTGTGTGTGTGTGTGTGTGTGTGTGTGTATACACTATTCCCCTCTGGTATTCCTGTATCTGTTCAGGCACATGGGAGCAGCACAGGTTTTAATAGAATTCCCCCCCATGCCCAAAAGACACTTGCATACACACTCGGAGGAGAGTGATTTTAATTGTGGTTTCAGGGGGCTTTTTCCCCCCACGTGGTGATGTCACTGCCGTGTGTCAGCAGCACGCGGCCTCCAGGGAGCTCGTACTGTCTCCGTCATCTGTTCTCTCTGCCCGGCTTCACTGATGCTCTCTGCTCTGTTCGGTCCCTCCCCCTAACAACGACATTAACAACCAGCCAAACAAACAAAAATCTAAAATCATTATCGTTTGTCTTTATGACATTTTTATCCATGTGTTATATCTTTTATTTAATGTATTTGCTTATGTATTCCGGGCTGGTATTATTCATGCTTATTAACGGGAAAGGGAATGGAGGGGGGGGACTCCCGTCAGGCGAGAGTTGTAAACATGAAATGGCTCCGCATTTCTTGGCATTGCTTCACGTTTCTAACCTCCTTTTAGGTGCTCAGAATGATCCTCCAGTTGGCCAAACACCGCGGGCTAATTCATGCGCCTGTGCAAACACGTAGGACCTTGCTATGCGTGTTCCCATAAAATATGTGCGTGCAGGAGTGCGTCTGTGCCTGTCGCGAGCTGTGCCGCATGCATGGCCTGCGGCACAGGAGATCCTCTGATCTCCGGTCCCTGCGCATAGCGTACATATTCCTAGCTGACCTTTCACTTCTCCTAGGGCTTCAAGAGTTAAATGTCAGGTAACCTGAAAATGTCTCCTGACCTTACCCTTCCCGTTGTTGTTTTTTTACACTAGACCTGAAAGCCATCACCCTGTGATGTAGAACACACACACGCACAGCTGACATTTCTTCTAGTATTGACTCATGATAATAGTTTTATTTTATACTTGTAACATGCTCTTTGCTTGCTCAGTTGTTAAGTCAGCCACTGTGGAGCCCCCATTAGTTCACCCTTTGGCTTTTGGCATACAAAGTGTAGCTTCACATCCCCGAGAACCGACAAGTAACGGCCATGAAACGGTTTCAGATGTTAATCAGTCTCTCTTCTTTTGAGACGGCGCTAGACTTCTTTGCGAAAGCAAACTGCAGCCAGAGGTCAGGCGTAGGAGTGATTGTTGTCGTGTCCAGCTGTTTTTGGAGGTGGGCGCTCTGCACAATACACAATGAGCACATTGTGGACAGGATGTAGTAAATATATTGTAACATGAGACATAGGCCTGCCCTATTCCATCTCTCTTAAACTTTAAGGAATATATTGTAACATGAGACATAGGCCTGCCCTATTACATCTCTCTTAAACTTTAAGGAGTGATTTGACATAAACGCTCCCCCCCCCACCCATTCCCCTTTGGCCACAAAGCAGCCCCTTCCCCTCCATTCCACATCCCCATGAGTGTGCACACAGCAAGACACAGAACTAAAACCTTATGTCACATGTTTGCATATGCAGTATGCATCACCCATGTGCCCATTTACACATTTATTTTTGCATACTGCGTTAATGGTCAAGAAAGCAGAAGCGCTAGCACTTGCGGCACACTGTATCACATGATGCATCGTCATGGACGGATACACTTGCAGCCAGAGTGTAAAGCAGTGACACATGACGCCTGAGCCAGCCCATTTAGTTGAGCACCAACAATGGTTTCATTATTTTCCAGAAAGTGTGTGTGTGTGTGTGTGTGTGTGTGTGTGTGTGTGTGTGTGTGTGTGTGTGTGTGTGTGTGTGTGTGTGTGTGTGTGTGTGTGTGTGTGTGTGTGTGTGTGTGTGTGTGTGTGTGTGTGTGTGTATGTGCGCGCGTGTGCAATTTGAAGTTATAGACATGTTGGTTAGCATGTTTGCATGCCTTGTTTACCACTCATGTCATCCCGCAGTCAGTTGTGTTTGTTTTGTGAGTGCTGTTGATGTGTCTTCTCATCAACTGAACTGGTTATAGTTTGGTAGAAAGTATAGCATCATGCACTGTTTGTTTACTGAGCAACCTAAAGGTCATAAATAAATTGTGGTTCAAATAAAAAATTCAAGAAAGGTGCTGTGTCCAACCATTCATTCCCAAGCATTTGCTCTCTCTTTACCTTTATACCAAAATAATGCTGCTGGTTCTGTTTTACATGCGTGTCAGGCCTAACTCTGTTCCTTTTGTCTTCTTGCCTTTTTAAAGGAAGAGGAAATGTTCAGACCCAACATGTTCTTCCTCCTGCTCCTGCCGCCCATCATCTTTGAGTCCGGATACTCTTTGCATAAGGTGTGTTTGGATGCCTAGCAGTATGCGCCGTGTCTGTGTGCAGACTGAGCCACGAGACCCTTTGTATCCAATGCCGTGCTGTCAGTCAGGTTTTTCCTGTATTCAAAATGACTCGTCAACTCTCTTTGACCTCATGTTACCGTGACCTGCTTCCTGATCTCACCGTTTCCCTAGCACAGAAACTGTTTTTTTTTTTTTTTTTTAAACCTATGGAGCCCGATTGACAGGTTGTGCAATCCAATAGAGTGACTCTACCTGTTGTCACCTGACCTGAGTGCACATACCAAATTGCTGAAGGGAACATCTCTTTGTGTCTCTGTTCTTGCAAAGGATCCCTTGGTGTTCTGCAAACACTATTTTTTGGTGTTGGTTTATCATTTTGCATACATTTGCAGAGTTTATCCCCCACGAGTTAATCCCCCCCCCCCAGGTTCACTGATATAAATGCACAGTCGAGTCCCTGTCTCGTAAATACTGACTCACCCAAAAATAAACCTCCACAGTTTAATAAAACGACACTTCCAGTCCAATCTTGGATACAAAATTGGTACCGCCCTTTCCCATAAACCCAGACCCTTTTTGTTATCCAAAAGGGGAGTGTTCTGGTGAGGCAGAGAGGCCGGCAGTGCTTTCTGGCCGGCATGCACAATATGCCCCCAAGTTCAGATGATAACCTATGGCTGTGTCATTCTCTTATATCAATACAGAATACTTTGATTGGAGTAGAGCACATTTATTGGATTTCATGATCTGGGAAGTTTTTATAATGTAATATAAGTATTAGATCTGCTAATAATACTAATAGAACCCTTAAAAAATGTATCATCCTTACTTATTACTCTATCATAGTATTTTCACTGTAAAAATGTACCATACTTCCAAAGGCTATATCACCATTTGTCTGGTTTTTATCAAAAGCGGTATTATATACATATATACCTTTCTTATAATGAAAATATGAATGTATGTATGGTTTGTGTAAAATGTGTGCATGTGTGTTCAGGGTAACTTCTTCCAGAACATTGGCTCCATCTGCCTCTTTGCTGTGATCGGCACAGCGATTTCTGCCTTCATCGTTGGAGGAGGCATCTATTTCCTAGGACAGGTGAGTGTTCTACGATCACTAGGACAAAACTTGTGTATCTACAGATTTAGCGGGAAAACCTGCTAAAAATAGGCCATTGACTCCTTTGCCATTGCCAGTAGATGAGCACGCTTTTATATATTTTTTTCTGGTGTCACATTCGATGTCACGAACGCGCCGGGTAAACAGTAGAAAGCAGCATGGAGGCTAGTGTGTGTTGCGGTGGTTACTTCTTTAGTTTTCTTCTTTTCTCATGTTACTTACCTGTGTTGCGTCTTGCACGATACAAAGAACAAAGTCGCTGTTGTTTCTGTCTATTTACACGCCCAAAACTTGAACGCACGTTAGCATTGTGCCGGAAAAGGGGCGAAAATTAGCATGTCCACCTGCTAATTTGCTTCCATAAATATATAAAATATAAATACCCGTGAGTCATTTTTTCCGGGAATGAATGTCAATTTTATCCTTTCCCATTGTAGACAAAAGCCAGATGTTAGTGGGTGTTAGCTGTTTTTTTTGTCCAGTGGGAAAGGGGCTTTAGAGATGCAGTTTTTTTTTTTTTCAAGTTGAGTACTTTTGGAAAAAACATTTTAACATGAGATGTCTTTGCACCTGAGATGTCTCTGTGCACCTCTGTGTTTGTGTCTATGTGTAACTTACACACCCAAATACATTTCTCTCCAAGGCTGATGTGATCTACAAGATGAGCATGACGGACAGGTGAGTTTTTATTGTGCACTATGACCATACTTGCATTTTGAATTGCATTTTGTTCTGGTTTGCATCTCAACCATTGTGTCCTTTTTGTGTTTGTGTGTTTCCTTTTTTGGTTATCCATAAAGTAGTCTCACAAATCAGACTTTAGATTATTAATCTAAAGTCTGATAGCAGACAAGCTCAAATCTGGGTTAACGGGCCGTTTCACTTTCTTTTGCGTCATATTTCAGCCAATCATGTTTCTGGCGCGTAATTGGCTAAAACAGAGGACTCGGCTAGTAAAATGTAAAAAAAGTGTGTAAAAGTTTCAAGTCAACACTGGCCACTGTAGAAATACACTTCCCCTTCTGAAAGCTTCGTCCACTCGCGCGATTGACTTTTTCTTCGGCAGAATATCCACGTAAGGAAGAGGGAAACGGGAAATAAGGAGTAACTCCGCCCCTTTCAGTTTTTGGTTTCCGGCCCAGGCTCTGTGCCGTCTCCCCCCAGAAGTTCTGCTATAACGTAGTAGGACCGCTGGATCCGAGATTATCCATAAACATACCGGAGGTATACCGTTACGGTATACCTCCTTTTGCCAGCTCTCTCAATTATATCACTAAAAGCCCACGCCAAAGCAAAGTCCTTCCGTCTTCTGCCTTTGCGTCCGCTGTAGCTTCGCCTTCGGGTCGCTGATCTCCGCCGTGGATCCCGTGGCAACCATCGCCATCTTCAACGCCCTCAACGTGGACCCGGTGCTCAACATGCTGGTGTTCGGCGAGAGCATCCTCAACGACGCCGTGTCCATCGTGCTCACCAAGTAGGCCCCACCTCCTCCTCCTTCACCCTCTACCTCCTCCTCCTTCACCCTCCTTTTCCTTCACCCTCCACCTCCTTCACCATCCATCTTCTCCTCCTTCACCCTCCACCTCCTCCTCCTTCACCCTCCTCCTTCTCCTCCTTCGCCCTCCACCTCCTCCTTCACCCTCCTCCTCCTTCACCCTCCTCCTCCTTCACCCTCCACCTTCTCTTCCTTCACCCTCCTCCTCCTTCACCCTTCTCCTCCCTTCTCCTCCTCCTCCTTCACCCTCCTCCTCCTCCTCCTCCTCCTTCACCCTCCTCCTCCTTCACCCTCCACCCCCCCCCCCCCCCTCCCCCTCCCCCCCCCCCCCCCTCCTCCCCCGTCCCCCCCCCCCTCCTTCCCCCTCCCCCTCCTCCTCCTCCCCCCTCCTCCTTCTGT
>OOFB01037171.1:0-11496 GCA_900323305.1 Trachyrincus murrayi
AGTTGACTGTGCCTGCCTCTGTATGAGCCAATTTAGATTTTAGACCACTCCAAGCTAATTTCTAAACAATCATCTATTCCCTTTTTTAGTTGTGTAGTTTCAAAATCTTGCTCTCTTGCACTCTTTTCAGCTCTCTCTCTCTTTACAACTCTCAAATCTTTCCTACAGCACCTTTGAGATTGAAGAATATGAAAATGCTTCAATGGGAGTTAACCACAAACATGCCTTTCATTGCAGGAGGTGCGAGTGTGTTAGCCTCCTGTGTGCTCTCACCTTGATGAGCATGTTGCTGGGCTGGGAGGGGGTCAGTTGCTGCAGGAGGCCTTGAGTCACACTCAGGTTCTGCTTCAGACTGTCGTTCTCCACCGAGAGACACAGCACCCTCTTCTCAGAGTCGGTGGCCCCCTGAGGAGGTAAAACCCAAGGTGAATGTATATGTATATTCAATGTTAATGTAAAGCTCATTTATATACAAGCACACAGCTTTGATTCATCTATTCTAGCGTTTGGACACCAGTGGTGAATAATGTGTATTGTGGATTCAGAAAAAGAAAATGCCTTGTGGCAGGCTTATTGATGACTTGCCGAGGGGGAAAGCCCATTCAATACTGCTGATGCTGAAGAAGGACAATACTGTTTAGGACTTACTGAGGCAGTTCTCAATCTGGACAGCTCCTCTTCACGCTCCTCAATACAGCCCTTCAGATCGTCAATCTGTGGTAGAAACCAGAGGTAGCATCAATATGTTGACGCTATTAATATATTCAATATGCAAACATTCAAGCCTTGTTTTCACACTTGAAATCCTACTGTAATAGTTTTTATACCTGAATACATAACCCAGGAATAGAATAATCACATTATAATAAGATACAAATACATGTGTTATTATATTCTCTACTTTGTATTTAGTTATAAATACGAAAAAACATGCATGGAAAATAAAGCAAAACCTAAGAATTTAAATATGTTTCTATTCTTTGCTATCAGAATAATATTAGTATATATATTATTCTTATATTTATATAAGGTGGGTGTTAGCACATGAGAATGGGGATATTGACAAGAACACACCCACCTGCTGCTGGAAGGCCAGTATTCCTGAGTGTCTGTCCTGCTCCTTCTCCTCTAGCTGGGAGTGCAGCTGACGTAGCTCTCCCCTCAGCCTGCTCCTCTCCCCCTGGAGCCCGTACAGAGACTCCACCAGGCTGTGGACCCCCGCAAGACCCCCTGACTCACTGCTGCCTGCATCTGGGGAGGAATCAACCACTGGTATCAACCTAGATAAACCGAGACCTGGCTGCAAAAGTTCAGTCTGGAAACCATGGCACGTATTCATGGTAAATATGAAAGAAGGGGACATTAAATATGCACTTATGGCTCTTTGCACACCATGTGGCCATGTAGAGCACTGCCGTCATGGTCCTTGTTTCCATGTTTCCCCGATCCAAGCCTGAAGTAAACATGTTCACTTTAGCGTGGTGAAGCAACCTCTGCTTCTCCCATTCTTCTGGATGGAAGTGTTTGGCCACCATTTACATTTGGGAGAAGAAATGATTTGCTACAAATCATGTCCTGTATAAATGAGTAACATTCTGGTATCTGGCAACTGTCTCAGTTTCATTTTAATCAATCCCCTCTCCCCTAAATGATTTATTGGATTCTGTCACATTGGATTGTCTACGCAAGGCTTTATGCTAATCGCATCAACAGCAAATGTCAGGTTTGCATTGTCACCATGGTGCAGGAGGGAAGGAGACAAAATAAAATTAAAGAAAGAAAGGAGACGAGAAAGGAGATGCTAAATGGCTTCTCAGTTGGAGGGGACGATGCTTCTTTCTGTGTCAGGGCCAGAGATGAAAAACATGATGAACGTGAATTGAGAGAATCCAGAGAGAGTATACTGAGAGAATTCCACTCAACAAAGCAAAAATCTGATCACAAGACAGCTAAATGGTATCAATGCTGACCAGTAACTCCCTGGATCTAGACTAAATCCCAAAGATGCAGAGCAAGCGCCCGCATGCAGACCTGCACATCACATCCCATCACATCTTTACTTCCACAACACCACCATGTGCACCGGGGGGGGGGGCTATTTATAGTGCGACACGAGTGCACGTGTCGTGGAGGCTAGCATGTGCCAGAGCAGCCCACTGGATGTGGATGTTTTATTTATGGTCAACAGCGACCGAGCAGCGAGCCAAAGTGTCTGTGGACTCTTGCTGTACAACGCTGTATCTTACGCATCATGGCTGAGACACAGTATGGCCTCCACTTCAACAACCTGGACAACAAGCAGCATTTATATTGGCTAATGGATGTGTCATGTCACAGTATCTGTTCAAAGCCTGAAAATTGGCAGATCACCCAACATCTAAGACTTCTGAGGACTACATACACAGTCTTTGATAGACTGGTGAAGTCAATGGAAATAGTAAGTTGATTTAGACCAGCAGCCCCATCAATCAGTTTGGTCTCACTGTTCTACCAGGGCTGTGATGACCCTGAATCTATCTACCTGTCTCTTTCTATCTACCTGTCTCTTTTCAAACCCAATGCAGGAACAACAAATGGAAAATAAATTAACCAAATAGAAAGAAGAAGCAATGGTCTGGATTTTGAATGCAGGCTACAGTTTCTATAGATTGAAAACTCTACAACTTAATAAATACAAAGCTTTATCTGCTATAGGTTTCCTGAAACAAACAGAAGCCTTCCCCTAAATGTCTTCCTTTACTACTCATAGTGTGTAATCTCTCACCGTTATCTAATGATTACCAACAGCTTCATTGGCAATACATTAACTCTCCCCCATTTTGCAATACACACCCATCCTCACACCTCCTCCCTTAGAGCCATACACATTAACTCAAGCTCTAATTTATATTCTTCCTCTCCTCCCCTTCCCCCACTCCCTCCCTCCTCCACTCACCCTCTGAGGGGGTCAGGGGGCTGGGTGTGTGTGACTGGCTGATGGCCTCCTCCACTCACCCTCTGAGGGGGTCAGGGGGCTGGGTGTGTGTGACTGGCTGATGGCCTCCTCCAGGCTACAGATGATGTTGTTTTTGTCACGGAGGCGCTGGCGGTAGGAGGCACGCAGGGCCTTCATCTGCCGGCGGTGCTCGGCACGGTGCCTCTTGAGCTGAACCCGGTACTGATCCACCTGCTGCTGGAGCTGGTGCAAGTGAGAGTACTGCTCCAGAAAGGTCAGCAGGTGGGACATGACCGCCACCAGGGGAGACTCTGCCAGCTGACGGGGGGGGAAATAAATACATAGAAAGAAAGATTGGGGTTTTCGTTCTCATTCCCACGGCTTTGAAGTCCAATCTTAATGTCCAATGTTAATTCATGCATTTCTATTGTTGTGTTAGTTGGGAGTCACAGTGACATTGATTGATTAAACTGGCTTGACACCTTTGCTGTTGTGTCCACTTGTACTTGTGACGCCCTCCTCTTGTCAGACTCTTGCTTGAAAGACAGAAAGGCAGTGAGAGGAGTGCATGCTGGGATGTCTGGAGCATCTTCCTCGTCTTCGTCACTTGGAGACAGCCCGTCGCTGTCGCTGCCTAAGCAGAAGATATTACATTGTAATAAACTATTGGAGGAATGTATTATTCATCACTGAGTGTATAAGGTATGTTTTACCATACAACATCACAACCACTATACAGGAGTTTAAACAACAATGGTTATATTGGTATATGGTATATTATTCTACTGTTATTAAGGAGCACTCACTCGAATCACTAAGCCTAGCATAAGCCTGTTTCTTCTTCTTGGGGGCGTGGCCATCTCTCCTTTTACTGCCTGTTTCCATGGAAACATGTGCTGGCTCCTGCTCATTGCATGATGGCAGGACAGTGATACATGATGAAAATAATCACACTGCAAATCCCGCAACACGGCAGAAACACACAGCACACATGTACAGCACCAGTGTTGCAATTCCCTGGCCATCCAATGTTGTATATGTGCATGACAAATACAGGCTATCTCTTTAAAGACCATTTTGTTTTTAAATGGGCCAAAAAAAATGACACAAATCGAAAAATGGGCTTTGATGGAATTGGATCTCCACTCCCACAAGAACCCCCGACATGTTAAATTGTGTCTACACATACCTCTAAGGCATTGTCCTCCTCCTCATCCTCCTTCTTGAAGACGGTGTAGAAGATGTACACTAAAAGGGAATAGAAGGCATACATTTCCTCCAATCTGTCCCGGAGTCTCTGTCTAGTGACCTCCTAACTGAACGAGAACAAAGACAGTCTCGCTGTCTTTGGCACCACTGCCTGCACTGCAGAGATAGAGGAAAGAAAATTATTTTTGTGATAGTTATTGCAATGAAATATTAACTGACACTAGAAGGTATGGTGCGATTAACTAACTCCATCTTTTGTATTTTTTACCCTGATCTCACCATCTCATCTTCATAACACACAAAGCTTACCCTTCACATATCTTCACATATCAGCCAGTCCATCAATGTGTCTTCCATCATATCCCTGTGTGTCTGTGTTGACTCCATCCTGCATCCGTCCACCTCAGAGCTCCAACAGAGATCCCAGCCCCCAATCCTCCTTCTGCCTCTCCTCCTCCTCTCCTGCACTGGATCCACAGGCTCTAGATTGCACTGGGCATGCTCAGTGGCAGATTCATGTTCCTCTGCAGTGGCGGTGAAGCATTGTGAATCGATTGGGCGGACAGTGAACCCAGCAGCAGCAGCAGCAGCCATGAAGCAGGTCTGGTCAGAGAGATGAACCAGGTTCAGATGACAGCGGCCAGAAGGCTATATGTTTATGTATCCATATGCATGTTTATGTGGAGAAAAAAACAACAAGAGGACAAGGATACAGGCCAAGATAATGTGAATGCCATAGACTAAAAAATATGGACGTAGCGGTGAATACACAAGCTGCCAAGATGTATGTTAGAATGACATATTCATGTATTAAAAGATCATCATGTGTGCTTCTATACACAATACAGGTTTCATTTATTTGGTTAACAAAATAGCATTAAAAAAGAATTATTGAATGAATAACTGCACAACTTACTTTTTCCTTACAATGAAATAAATTGCAAACAACAGACTCCACTACCACATAAAGTATGTACAGTACGGCGAGGAGTTAGCTTAGGTTTGTGGCACCGTTCCAGAGATGTGCATAGAGATATGGGCGTGTTTATACTGCAGTATGGGCAAATTCATACAGTATACATACAATTCATACATTATTTATGATCAAGGCAGCAAATATGACCACTGCAAGTGAGTTACCCAATTAGTTACAGTGGCGGCATTCTAACTGCAGTAACATAGTCACAGAAAACAGCATCAAGTGAAACAGCTTTATTCAGAGTCAGTGGCCATCTGCCGCTTCACTGACTTAATAATACCCAGGCAAGTCGCTTTACAGTGTTTTGGTCATAAATAAACGGAAAAAGTGTGTAAAAAGAAGTATGTAATATGTGATGAACGTTCACAGTATTCCTTTTGTCATAAGGTTATTTGTATTATATGTAGAATTCTTAAAGTGTAATGTAAATGTAAATTACATAGTGTATTGTACTTTGTTGAGATGTGACACTTCTGTTCATAAACTGCTTTGGTGACAGAATGGCTGATATCTAGTCTTTATGTGCTGAGGAAACTTACTTGTTTGTGTCCAAAAGCATAAAAGCAGTATGAACATATGAACAAGATGAGCTTCTCCAACTCTGAGACGCTTACAAGTTAGTTACAACTTAGTTATATAAAAGTTAGACAAATCAGAAATGTTCACTTTGTGTCCTTCCAGCTATGAAAATAGTAAGCAGGTCAAAAAACCTCCAGTTAACAGTGATGATATGTGGATCTATCTGATGTGCCACATTCTCAGTCAGTCCCATGTCCTCACTTCCAACAGGAAGTGGTTCAGGCCCCGCGTGGTGGCCCAGCAACCTAAGGACAACGACCCTTTTAAAATCCACTTGAACAGTCCCTCACTGGCCACTGGGGAGAGGAGAGGACTCAGAATCTTGACTCCAACCCTGAGGCCCACGAGCGAGGGGAGGCTGAGGGCCAAACTGCCAATGGCCCCTAACAAATTACTAGAAAACAGACACACAGTCAGACTGCAGGACAGGGATGAGAGACCCAGGCAGTGAGTCATCAACACGAGTGTATCCGCTGACAGACGATCACTGAGTCCCAGGAAGAGACAGGAGCCACACAAGAGAATATGGGCCGTGTTGTGGTCTTCGCTAAGCCACAATAAGTCAAAGGCGACTAGGGATGACACAAGAATCTCACTTGCCCATTCCACTTCGTTCTGGAGGTAGGCCAGATGTGGGCAACATGGACTCAGAGTACACTGTACTGCAGAGAGCCCAAGTAGAAAGAAAGCTAATGATGGCGCTCTGTGATCCTGGAGAAAGAGATAAAAGGCTTACAGTAATGTCAGTGGACAGTTGGGAAACAAAAATAGTTTCCCACATGCTTATATATTTACACACATAATGTAGATGGTATCCTACCTTGAAAAGCTGATAAGAGGAGAACAAGGCAATGGCACATAGAACGATGTTGGAACAGACAGACAACCAATCTACAGTAGCCATTGAAGACGGACAGCATGTGAGTGCAGCCTGATGAGACCACCTGGGGTGTTACAGCAGAGACATAATGATTCATAGTCATTACAGTATGGATGAGAGTACTAACGTTCGCAGCCTGATGAGACCACCTGGGGTGGGGTGGTATTAATAATGATTCATAGTCATTACAGTATGGATGAGAGTACTAACGTTCGCAGCCTGATGAGACCACCTGGGGTGGGGTGGTATTAATAATGATTCATAGTCATTACAGTATGGATGAGAGTACTAACGTTCGCAGACGAGTTCAACCTGCTAAACGTTTATTCACTTGTAAATCATACACGTTAAGTGTATGTACTGACTTTTTATGTCGAATATTTTCTCCGATGACACGGCAAAATCTGAGCAATTTAGTGAAAGTTCAGGCTACAGACCTTCGCAGGGGGTCGACCAGCTTGTTTTTCATCAGGAGACTGAAGTGCGCATGCGCAGAAGACCAGGAGCATGGCGGCGGGGTGCTCGACAACAACAACAACAGAGCAATGGATACGAGATAAATTACTCTTAAAACATCCGTACCTGGGTAATTAGTTAGAGAAGACAAACACTATATATACGGACTGCATGTATTGACATTCAAATAGTGATGTTTAAAGTAGCATCTGTGTCAAACTATAATTTGTTATCTCGACCTAGAGTCTGTGGAGTCGATATGCTAAAGTGGCTAATCCGTTGATGCTACAGTCACAACTAAAGCTACAGTCAAGACTAAAACTACAGTCAAAACTAAAACTACAGTCACAACTAAAGCTACAGTCAAGACTAAAACTACAGTCAAAACTAAAACTACAGTCACAACTAAAGCTACAGTCACAACTAAAACTACAGTCAAGACTAAAACTACAGTCAAAACTAAAACTACAGTCACAACTAAAGCTACAGTCAAGACTAAAACTACAGTCAAAACTAAAACTACAGTCACAACTAAAACTACAGTCAAGACTAAATGTCAAGACTAAAACTACAGTCAAAACTAAAACTACAGTCAAAACTAAAGCTACAGTCAAGACTAAAACTACAGTCACAACTAAAACTACAGTCAAAACTAAAACTACAGTCAAGACTAAAACTACAGTCAAGACTAAAACTACAGTCACAACTAAAACTACAGTCAAAACTAAAACTACAGTCAAGACTAAAACACAAGTTTGGCCAATGTTAAATGATGCATCACAAGCCAATGTTGTGTTTTAACAGGCGACGTCCGATCCCTCAGGCTTCCTGGGACGTATGAGGACAAGATCACACATCTTGGAACTGCATTGAAAAACTTTGTGCGTTTGAAAACCCTTGATCTCTCCTACAATGCCCTCGTCTCTGTGGAGGTGAGTCTTCTGTCTGGAACTAGATCAATGTTGGAGGAAATTATTGTGGAGTGGAACTAGATCAATGTTGGAGGAAATAATTGTGTAGTGGAACTAGATCAATGTTGGAGGAAATAATTGTGTAGTGGAACTAGATCAATGTTGGAGGAAATAATTGTGTAGTGGAACTAGATCAATGTTGGATAAAATAATTGTGTAGTGGAACTAGATCAATGTTGGATAAAATAATTGTGTAGTGGAACTAGATCAATGTTGGAGGAAATAATTGTGTAGTGGAACTAGATCAATGTTGGAGGAAATAATTGTGTAGTGGAACTAGATCAATGTTGGAGGAAATAATTGTGTAGTGGAACTAGATCAATGTTGGATAAAATAATTGTGTAGTGGAACTAGATCAATGTTGGAGAAAAGTGGCGAGTGTGGGCTTTTTTCCAGAGCCACTGCAGATCCATCAGCAGTTGCTTCATTTATCCTCCTAGGGGGTGCAGCACCTGAAGGTGCTAGAGAGGCTGAATCTCTACTACAACCGCATACCCTCAACGGAGGAGGTCAAAGTGCTTTGTAAGCTGCCAGTTTTAAAGGAGTTGGACCTCAGACTCAACCCTTTGACCAAAAGTGATCCACACTATCGCCTGTATCTGATTCATGCGATGTCCAGCTTGCGGAAACTAGGTAAGTTAGATTCTCCCCCAATGAGTTTGTATCATCTTGTTATATATCAGACTGACCTGGAACGTATTTCCTCTATTTCAGATGATTGTCCAGTCAGAGATACTGAGAGGAAAGTGGCGATCATGCAGTTTCCCTCTGGCTGTGCAGACCTACCTCAGCAGAGCAGCCTCCCTCTACATCTGGAAACTGAGCAGAGGTACGACTGTTAGGATCTTTATCAAGGGCACAGCCTAAAAAGGTATTCATGGAAAAATATGTATACACAGTATAGATGTTACCTGATGTTACCTGTTACCTTTGGATTTGTACTAATGTGGATATTTTGATGTGATTTATCCTACATCCGAGGCTCTTCATCTCCTTGTATTTTATCTGAAGCTATAACCTGAGAATAGATGTTTGTACATTGATGGAAAAAATTGGACATTAGGCAGCATAAATATAGTGAACTTTTCATGTTTAATTCCTTACAGCTTTCTGCTCGCTAGTTGTAAAGCGCTGTATGCCATTTTGTTTGTTGATTGCAGAAGCAGAAATCAAAGACTGACGTCTGTTGAACGCTTAACGAAGAAGCTGTCTCACATGGATGTCCCTGACGATATTGTGCTGAATTTAGTTGCTAAGAGTAACATTGGCCAAAGTAACACACAGTCTCAGCCTTATCTAAAACAGGGTAAAAAAAAAAAATCATATATATATATGTATTTTCTATTTATATTTATTTATTTTTATTATTATTATTATTATTATTATTAATACAATTGTCATATAATGTTGTTTGAGGAGTACATTATTTGGAATTGGCCATTTATCTTTGACTGTGTTCTGTTCTAGAAACTGAGGAAGGAACATCAAAAAATATTTCAGAATCTATTAAGACATCCTCTCAGGTGAACTTCATATATACATCTTTCATATAAGGATAAGAGCCACAGTGATCCATTATTATTGTATTAACTTATTATTTGTTTCTAGGAAATGGGTAAATCCATCCTCAGATTCAACAAGACCAAATATGGTAAGCCTGCAAACCAAACATATCGATGCCTTTATAAATCCCTAATGGTAATAGTTGATTGCCAGTAGTGAGACATGGTGCAATAATTTAGTTAACTTAGCTTCATGTTGGTTTTTTTGTTTTCACTTTAATATTTCAGGAATTGTTGCTCCCTTGTTGGTATGTCTTAAACAAATCCTTTCTCCAACAATCTGTTAGTTGTACACATAAACCTTACTGCCACAAGGTGGAGACAAAGCTCAATGCTTAATTTAGTTTTTCCTGACTGATGATTGTCTGTTATTAAAAAAATGATATTGAACAGGTGAAACCCATTGTATGATGAAAGAAGAACATTTCCTACTTCCTTTCAAAGTGACAGGAAAACCGAGGGTGTCCTTCGTCATAGAGAAGTCATGCAGAGACAAGCACAAGGAAAACATGAGACTCCAAGCCCAAGGCCAGTTCACCCCCATGTCCACGTCCATATGTAATCCTCTTTTCATATAATCATATAATAATTAGAAATTATTTAATTTCATCAGCCATATTTTTGATGCTTGGTTTTCTATTTCTTACATTTTGTCTACGATCCAGCTCAGCGCTGTAGTTCTCCATTACATAACATCCAGCCTCCCAGCCCAAGTTCAGGTTTACATCTTTCTGACCCCTCAAACCCCATCCTGCACCCGGCAAGAATATCCTACTCTAGCATTATCGAAACAACAGGGGGCGCTGCTGCCTCTCCACAGAAAACTGACAAGCACAAAAGGGTAGGTGTCCTCTTTGCTATATCCTACTAAATAATAACCCATCAGTTGCAATTCCGCCAACTGGTTATTCAGTAAAAATCTAAATATATATGTTTTTTGCACTTTGTTAATTTGTATAAACATAAAACAAATAACTACTCTTTCTCACAGGGTAGTTACAGGAAACCACTAGAAATGCTTCTCAACCTTGTGGACAAGCACTGGGCAGGGGAGAGGTCGCTTCATCACAACAACAGCTTCCTGTGTGAGTGAGAGCCCGTATCTCCTCCATCGTCTTCAGTTTCAAACATAACAAACAAACAAACCACTTTTCATTCCAGCACAGGCAGTCCAGATCCTCTCCATGATGGAGGACGACCTCTCGGTCCAGGAAGCGGAGGTCACGACCTTAAGGCGGGAAGTGGCCATGCTGCGCCATGGGGCGGAGCTACAAGAGGAAGAGCATCAGATGGAGGTCCTGGGGCTGTCGTCTCAAGTGGAGGAGGCTCACGGTGCGGTGGTAAGAACACGGCTTCTCGGGTGCATATTTGATAACAACACCCTCTGCTGGGCCTGGGTCATCATGTTGACGGTCTGTTAATGTGTCTTGTGGTGTGGGTCTGATGGAACGCAGGGCAAGCTCAACGAGCAGCTTAGGGTCGTTCTGGAGGAGAATGTGGGCCTGCAGAAGCAGCTGATCAAACTGGAACAGCAATACCTCACGTCTCTGATGAAGGTTTCACCAATCGCACAGATAAAAGGTATGAGAAAAAAACACATGAGCAAAATATTAAAATGTACATATGTAGTCATTTCACTATATCCACGTAAGAGGCCCATCATTTGGGGCCTATTGTGGAACTACAACTAACTAGCAATTGGACGTTTACATGACATAAGCAAGTGATCTTCTGAAGTTTATCCTTGAAGTCCTTGAAGTTTGTGGCCTTTGAAAACAATTATGATCCTTTAACAATTTAAAAATCTTAAAGGTGCAGTGTATAGTATTTAGTGGCATCTAGCAGAACGGACCTGGCAGAAATGAAATATAATATAATTCATAAATGTTTTAATTAGTGTATAATCCCATGAAAATAAGAATTGT
>OOFB01037171.1:11918-35625 GCA_900323305.1 Trachyrincus murrayi
CATGAGCAAAATATTAAAATGTACATATGTAGTCATTTCACTATATCCACGTAAGAGGCCCATCATTTGGGGCCTATTGTGGAACTACAACTAACTAGCAATTGGACGTTTACATGACATAAGCAAGTGATCTTCTGAAGTTTATCCTTGAAGTCCTTGAAGTTTGTGGCCTTTGAAAACAATTATGATCCTTTAATGATCCTAACAATTTAAAAATCTTAAAGGTGCAGTGTATAGTATTTAGTGGCATCTAGCAGAACGGACCTGGCAGAAATGAAATATAATATAATTCATAAATGTTTTAATTAGTGTATAATCCCATGAAAATAAGAATTGTTGTGTTTTCATTACCTTAGAATTAGCCCTTTATATCTACATAGGGAGCGGGTCCTCTTCCAACTAAATACAATTTATAAATCTATCAAGGAACCTCATCACTTGACACTTGGCTACTCGATGCTGTCGTAGACGATGACTTCATTTTGGAAGTAAGTACTGGCACCTTACAGGCCAGTACCCTCCACTGTAGCTCCTCCTACGTCGGTGGAAAGGGAGGGGTGAAGGGGGGGGTGGTATTCAGCTGGTTACAATCTGCAATCTCACTGCTAGATGCCACTAACGCCTACATGCTGCACCTTTAAACATTCTCATTTTGGTTATTGTCATCTATTTGGTTAATAGTCATTTTGCGTTTCTCAAACTGACTTCCAGCTGTAGCTATGTACTTGTTGTTTCTGTCGTCAGCCAATTATATCTGTCCATTTTATGCACAGAGGCGCAGACAGAGGTAGAGGAGCTGAGGAGGGAGATCGATGGACTGAGGGAGAAAGTCCGAGAGGCGGAGAATGTGAAGGAGTTAACCAACATGCTGCAGGAGAGCCACAGGTGAGACAGATCCATACCACGGACACTCACCGTGATCAAATCTAATCGTGGAGTGTGTGTTGTTGGTGGCTGGTTTAAGCAGCCTCACCTGGCCCGAGTCAGACTGATTAGACTCTGGGGCTGGGTGAGGTTGCACACCTGTGGGGCATTGGCCAATCAAGGCCCCACAGGTTAAACCAGCCACCACCACCACACACACTACGGAGGAGCGCTAGCATGTCAGCACTTACCACCTGCTCTGCCTGTTCAAACAAAGCTCAAACTCTGCAATAAACCGGTTTAATCATCATCATCATCATCATCTGCCTGTGTCTTGCTGTTGGAGAAGCCCTGAAAAGCCACTGTAATGGCATGTGGCAGGGGACACTGCAACACTAATCTTATCTAATCCATGATTGGATTAGATTCGATTATACACACAACAACAACAACACAGAGTACACCCTTTCCTTGTTCTCGTAATGTAATTTAAATAACCTTGATCAATATTTTTGTTTAACGTTTTAACAGTTCTGCCTCTTCTGCCAAAAAGCTTACTCACCTGGCTATGATTTGTCACTGTCATTTCCCGTATGCCACAGGTCGCTGGTGGTTACCAACGAGAGATTGCTGGGGGAACTGACTGGGAGTTTAGAACACGGATGATGAGATGGTAAAAGAAAATACAATGCGCGGGATCAGCATCACAATATCTGCATGAGTTTATCCATTAGTTCCGAGCTATACAATTATTGAATGTATTTGGATCAATGTTGAAGGCTTCATGCTTTTTAACACTGCTGTATGGCGTTTCTTTACACGATTTAACAGTTTTCTTTATTTAAGTTGACAATGTCATTGTACGAAATATTTTATTTATACTATTTATACAATGAAAACATGTATGATTTGTAGAAATCATCACTATTCAGATCTGCTCTGTTTCCCTAGTCGTTTAAACAGCTGTGAGAGAGTTAGAGCAACGTATTCACACACTGAATTATATGTTTACTTATGTGTGTGACGAGCGTGTTCAATGTGGAGAGGAGATACTGGTTAAGAGACTAGTGTGTCAGATGACCGGAAATAACTCTCTAGTTTAGTATGTTCTAGAGCTGTGACTCTGTCTGCCCAATAGAACTTCAGCTGGAGTCAAACTGCACCTGCAGCTCTATGTTTAACCTGCTGCCTTGGAGTTGGAAAGTTACACACATAAGCACCGATATGCTAACACACACACGTGCGTGCGTGCGTGTGTGTGTGTGTGTGAGATTTTACCTTTGCAATCCATGGGAATGTTCCACATAGTAACGGATCAGAGTGGCTGAAACTCACTCTTGGAATGTATAATGAAATTAAAAATATAATGAAATTTTAATTAAACATTCACCGCCACAAGCTCTAACTTTGTTCTTTTATTTTCCAATAATTAACCACAAACCATAAACAAGTTGTAAAGAGAGGACAAAGATTTATAGCATGCACCAGGACACAAGTTCACAAATATGTTATTTTGAGCTGAATAAAAAATAAGACATTATTGTTCGTCCATGTAAAAGGTGCACTGTATTTGGCATGAAGCATACATCACAGATCAGACCAGAGATACTAAAGCTAATACTAACAGCAAACACTAATACAACAATGGCTGCTGATTCTTCAGCAGCTGAGGCTGCAAGTAGACACTGGGAGAGGAACAGCATGCCACTATGTTGGAAAAATAGACCGTCTAGAAATGTTTTGTTAACAGTATACAAACTAATTTGGGGTAAACACTATTGTCAGCTTTTGTTTAATATAGTTCAATGTCCACCATTGATTTTACACTATGTTCTACGTAATGAAGATAATTAGATATGTCCTTACATGGGTTACAGGAGTTAAAACGCTAAATGATAAAACATTATTTTCTACTATACTCTATACACTTTGGAACCAGATGCAGTATACATGGTACAGCAATGAAAGAAGAAAAATAGGAAACCAGTGTTTTAAATAAAGCCGCAACACTATAAATTCAAAGGAAATATACACAATCTTACCACAAATATATTAGAACCACAGTATGCTACTCTGACAGAGATAATGTAAGTACAATGTTAAAAATACAATCTTAAACAGCCCATTAGTTTTCTAGAATTGTGGAGTTTCTGTAAAATGTGTATTATCAAAATGCATGTATACAGTAGGTACGTCTGAATAATAAATTCTTGGCAAAAACTTCTCAATCGGAATATAAAGCGAGTAATCCATGTCGTAAAATATACTTGATAAGGTCTATATTTTAAAATCTTCTGAAACATATTCGCTAATACTCTTAATACTGGTTGCTTCTTTAATTGCTACAGTATAACCTTTTTATAGGATTAACATAATTTTAATGAAGTGAGTGGGATGCCTAGACAGATTCAGTCTGTTATAGTTTTCTATAAGCGGTTTAAAACAAGGAAAAGTTTAACTATTTCATATGACAACGTATATATAAGATCTAGGAAATCTGGGAAAATATTAAGACAGATTTTTCTTTCACTATAGATAAGGCAGACAAATATGGAAATGTTGAAATGTTGGAAGTATCAATTTTAAGATAGTCATTGAGTTGATCTACAGTATTTGAACAATGCGTTTCAATAGCAGATACTACTGTGAAAAGATGAAACTAATAGTGTAATGCTAAATAGGGGGAGAACTAGCTATTTCCATGAAAAGTGCAAGGTTTATTCCTTTTTGGTTCTTTGTGTATTGTTCACTGTGCTTTACAATACTATATGGCCCTATCATAATAACAAAGTTATTATGGCTAGCATAGAAGATTCCCTCATTGTTATTTTTGTTCAGTGTTTGGCAGTACCTTTCACATAGGAATGTACCAGCTGGTGATGAAATAGATGTAAACAGTTTTCCAGTTTTTCTCGCGCTTCAAAAAGAAATCATGCTACAAAAAACAAAACAAAATGGCAAACAAACAAAAGAAATGGCCAGTGTGAAAATACATAAATTTTTTTGTGCTTTCAGTGTGTGTGTGTGTGTGCTTTTGTTATAGAAAATGATCCATATCATATAGTGTTTATCTCTCCCCCCCTCACATTGGTTTGGAGAGTTTCTTCTCGTAGGAGCCAGCATGTCTGTATCCCGAGACGTATCCGGACGTGTCCACTACGTCCACGCGTCCCGCCTTGCCCTTCCCACGGCCGCTGTTGTCGAAGCGCTCCTTGTGTGACCCTGTGAACTTGGTGGTGTCTGTGAGACGGCTAACCGTCGGCGATGCCACGGCTTTCTGTGGATGTGGACGTTATATAAAAACCCGTTTTTCATTTCTAAACCAATTCATACAGCATAACATTTCTTTCCTTGATAGCATCGTTCTCATCGTGTGAGCGCTGACTCTATTCTTACCGTGACTCCGGAAATAATTGGCGCCTTTCCCTCTATCAACTTAAAGACCTCAGCCTCCGCTTCCTCTGCCGTCTTCTCTTTGTATTTCTTCTTTGCCAGCTCTCCTAGCGCTGCCTTGAACTCGTCAAACGTGATGTTACGGCAGGATTTCTTCCTGAAATGTACAAGAGAAACATGTCAGGCCTTGAGGTGATTTTTGCTGGGTGGTGCAGTGTTAATAATGACCCAGCCACCATATGCCGGTGCTTTATTTTAATGGTTCTTGATTTGGTTCTGGCTTTCATAATGGCCGTCATTTATAGCAAACTATCACGTCATTTATTACAAATACAAAGCGATGTGTGATCGCTTAATTGTGGCAGATTTATGGGTCAGAGGGGAGAGATGGTGTCCACCTTGTAAAATAAACCGTGTGAAAGTGGTTTAACTGTTTAGACTCCTCGTCTCCCAGTGCCTCAGTGCTCATGGTCCTTCAAGTAGCTACACAGGCTTGAACCTGTGGCTAACAACATCACTCTTGCCACATACCGCTAGCTGCTACATTGTTTATGAGACGTATACTCAACACTTATTGTTGCTCATAACAAAAGCATATCGCTGTTCACTATCTTGAGTCGTGAGTCACACTGGCCTCACCAGTCACTACCGCTCAGCCCAAAGAGTTGTTGAACTGGCTGCCCGCCCATTTCACTTCCATGTTAAAAGAGCATAGTAACACAAACATAAACAAGCTATTGCCGTGGTGATAAATCACCTAAACAACGGCCTGTAAAGCCGCTGTCTCCCGGAGCAACCTGCCGTCATAGCAACAAGCTACAGTAAACAGGGCTGTTGGGTTTATTATTAATTTGGCTGCTTCAGTGACAGGGATAGTTTGGGCACTTCGTCGTCCGTATTTAACATTGCAGGGCTGCATTCCCCCGTGTCTGTTCCATGCTGTCTTATGTCAAGCGGGAAATTGGACTTCCAGTTGGCGTGTTGCAGATGGTCTGACAGACAACCATATTTATTTTGTAAATCCATCACAATAAAGCACCGGACTCTGGGAAGAATGTAAATGGTTTTCGTCACGTCAATGCATTATTCCACTATTCTGAGGTGACGAATGATGATATAGAATAACAGTAGTTTACAGAAAAGTGAGAAATGTGATGTTATTGTAAAAGTGTTATTATAGATGGAATGCATCTGCGCCTGGTGCGTTTGGTCCAACTATGCGCTGAAATTAAACATACCGAGGTAGTGAACAGAGTACCATGGTTATCTGCATAAGCTGCAAGTCAAGGAAATGATAAATCCCACTGTATTGGAGACAAAAACATGCTGGCAACCTTTGTTTCTGATCTGTGTTTCATACTGGGCCTACGGAACAAGGAGACCACTCACAAGGTGGAGTACAGTAGACCTTGTGGATCTGTTGAGCCACACTGCTGAACAGTAACCATTAAAGAGTTTCATCATTCCTGCACTGGCTAAAACCTTTGTGATTAAAAGGAAAGTTGGGAGACATCTCTGGCATGATAGCCCTTCCCCCCCACACACACATACACACACACACACGCCTGGGGTCAGACATGGCTCAGAACATGGAGCCATCCTTCCTCCTCCTCTAGTCCTCTCTGAAATATACACACATGCCACACGCTAAGGATGACGTTGTACTGAACACACACGCTAAGGATGGCGTTGTACTGAACACACCACGCCGCTGGATATCACAGAGCTGATATTACAAGATCCCAATGACATTCACCATATACTATTTACTATGAACTTAGATTTATTGTATTGGTACATTTGACCATATTTGACAGGGGTCATATTGTACTGACTTAGTATTGGAAAAATAATTTTGTTATACTATTATGGTCTTTATAGTATAAATAGTATAAACCAGTATACTATAGATGCATCATTCATTTGGGGTATGTTGTAGGCCTATGATATTAATACATCATACTTTGATGAAAGGTTTTACCTTACTAAGAGTTGTTTAAATACTTGTTTAAAGACAATGTTTGAAGACTTGGAACACTTCTGTTCCATACATTTCATTCTGTGTACAAGAATACAAACACAAAGATGGAAAATCAATGGGAGATTCCAGAGCAGGGAATTCTTATGCTGTACGTTCCTCCAGCAGAGGCTAGTTAATGACTGGTTTCCAGCCACAGTTCTGGAGCTGTCTAGCAGAATAATCTTTATTCTCTGCGTTCAGCCACGATGAAGAATTCATGCATGAATGAAAAACTTCAAAATGACACAAAATAACATGCACAATATACCCAACCATATGAAGGCTGAATGCCCTCAATAAACGAATACGTTATTTGGTTCTGTGCCATTTATCCTAATAAATAATGGCCTAGATATTCGCCTCTGTCATACAGGGTGTCTTCTGTTTACATCAGTGACATTCAGCACATTCCATACTTCCATTAAGCTATACACCAAAAAAAGAAAGGGGGCGGGGTTAATGTGTTGAAATACTTTTTTTTTAGGTCACTGCTTATTATGGGACTGAATCACCGTAGCGATGGATGACACAAAGGCCTGAGGAGGAAGAGGATGACACACCCGACCCTCTGCATTGGTCTGTTCTGAACTACCACAAGGCTAGTAAGACATGGCTTCCAGTTTTTCCTGCAAATCTGGATTTTAAGCACTATAAAATATCTAAAGTATGTTGCTATAGGAAGCAAATGATGCATCAATGATTGAACAAGCAGAATGAATAGATTGTTGGCCACTAGAGAGTAGTAAAGAACTGGCTCCTCTTACTTGACTTTGGTGAAGACGATGTCAACATCAGTGAGGGTGATGGATTTTCCGTCGATGACATTGCAGTCCTTGCACAGTTTGGACCAGTTCTTGCCGTGCAGCTCCTTGCCCGTGGCACGCGTGTCACCGTGAATGGCGAAGCGTCGGAAGGACTCCTCCAGTGCAGTCATTTCCACGGGAGTAGACGCTCCAACGCCCCCTTCGCTGTTCCCATTGGACTCAGACGAGAGCCTCTTGGACACCCGGTCCCTGGACTGCTCACTAGGTGGTCGCATGGAAGCTGTGCTCATGTTGGGGTGCTTGGCCATCTGAACTTTGAAGTCCTGCGCGTTATCTCTGAGAGCGAGAGAGAGAAACCAGGAATCGGTTAAGCACCCAGGTCAGGTCATTATATGTCCAATTTTCTTTAGTAGTCACAAGCGCCTCATTATCAGGCTTCTATGAAACAAGGAGTCCAACTAAATGAATGAGTTGTTTTTCTTTTGCCCTCTTAAGACACTTGATTTCACTCATTAGTTCTCACTTCTGGGCTGTGCTCATTAGCAAATCCAGATGGTTCAAACTAAACAAAGGGAGGACTTTTACTTTCTGCACCTGGACTGAGATTGAGGACTGAAAGACACAACACAACTGTTCATTCTGTTGGTCTTATCTAGATCCCTCTGAACAGACCTGTTTCTGACCTGTTTTCTGGCTTTGCTCCATACAAGCAAAGAACACAGGGCTTGTTGCCTAAAGGTCAAGAGGTAGCTTGTGTTATTTTTTATTTTATAAGAGGCCTCTTGTAAGGTAGCTCTTTGCTAGAGGCAAGTTCAGACAGTTTTTCAAGGGGTGCTGTGAACGGTGTACTGGCACAGAGGTGAAAGTTATTCATGGGAGCATGTGAAACACAAGGGCATTGCAAACCAAGTGCCAGGAAAGTGCCAATGTAAGAACATTACATTGGATATTCAGACATTTCAACTGTAAACATAATATACAGTACACACATGTTTGATAGGAGTACGCACATACACTCACACATTGCACATCGCTAAACAGACTTACTTCTGGTCCGCCATGTTGTTGTGGTGTGAATGTACTTCCTTGTTTACACTGTTTGGATTGGCTGACTTTTGTTTCCTTTTTTTGCTGTAAAAAAAGTGGAAGAAGTGAAAGTTACGATTTTTAGCATGTAAGGTTTAAACATCATGTAAAAAGAACAATATCGGCTAATATTCTATTACACACATGAATAAAAACATTGACATTGCATCAATATGTAAAGTCACCCAAAAGAATGAGAAATGCATGGCAATGAGAAGGACGACCCATGTCTACTGTTAATAACAGAATACTCATTTAAACAAGAAAGAAATCATGAATGTATTCATTTCAGTCTTTAAAGGCGGGCTTTTCTGAATGTGCATGAGAACAGGGGTTCCTCCTGAAACACATCATCATACTAATTAGTATTTCTACACACACACCATCCATTAAGTGGCTCTCTTTTGACCGACATGAGAAGCGTATAACCCACTCGTCAGAACATATGAGGCATAAATTCACTAAATAATCCAAATGGTAAAAAAGACACAATCAACAGCATGAATTAAATGTGGTTTTGTAGCTCCATTCACCATCATCATCATCATTCATCATCTTTCTTTAAGACATGTAGACTTCACAAAATGATCTCACCTTTCAGCTGTTCCCATAATCAAGTCGGCATCCTTAGATTACCTTTGTGATCAACTGCCCAGAGTAGCCTTGTGGTAGTGGTACTCACTTCTTATCCTCTCAGCTCCAACTGGTTAGGGTTTCAACAACCTAGCTAATTGCAAACATACGCCTTTCACTAACTCCCATGGCACTGTGTGAAGCAAAGAGTTCTGCGTATAAGGCACAGACGCCAGCAATCACAACTGTAACCTGTTTGAATGCGACTGACCCGCAAATGTGCACAATAAACTGCCAAAAGCCATTGCCGTGTCATATAAATTCATAGGACAAAAAAGGGGGAGATAATTAGTGAATAATGTCATTGACAGATATGGGAGACTGGGAGACCATTGTCCAATGAGCAAGTGGCTTGTGTGTGTGTGTGTGTGTGTGTGTGTGTGTGTGTCAGAGGAGGACCCATGCCCATCTCTTGACACACACGCACATGGTGACATCGCTGAGTACCACTCTGTGTGACAGGCATATGTCATCGAGAGCTCAAGCCAAAACAGACAAGATGGCAGAATTCAGTTTATTAAAGTGACCCATCTCTTTTCAGTTCAAATTCAGTATGTAAGTCAGGGTAAAGGATAAAGTCTATTCTTAGTACAGTACATTTTGAGCCCCTGTGTAGTATAGCCAAGGAAAATAGTCAACTTTCCACTAACATGCCATGACCGCATACCTACTCCATTTTATCTGACAACAAATTCATTATAAAATAAAAAATATATATTCTTAGTTATTTTAATGGTTATTTTAATTATTTTAATGGTTGCACAACTTGCCACTAAGTCAAGTATGGACAGCTTACTTTTTTACAATTACAATGTATCAGCATTATCTAAAGCAAATACAGCATTATATTTATATATACTTTGTATTTGTTTTATTATGCTTCAAATATTACCATACAGTAATGGTAAATCAAAATAAATCATCCAAATTGAAAAACCTAAGGAACGTCAAAGAAGCTTTATCATGCTCTCAGGCTAAATAAACACACGTTTATGATAATAGCTAACGTCATGCTAATTCACTAAAACATTACAAAAATAACAGTTGCTTGTGAGAGCTGCATAATGATGTTCTGTGAGTACTGTAGTGGTCTTTCGTCATCCTCAGCAGAGTGGAGCTTTGTGTTGTTTTCTCCATTCAGTGAAGCAAAATCTATACAAAACAAAGGAATCTTTTCTTTTATAGGCCTCCGTCTCCAGTGCCATCGTCTCCTGTATAACGAGACTTCTCCGCAATCACATTGTCTCGTAAGACTAATAAAGAGCTAGTAAAATAAGGCTATTAAAACTTGCTCTGGATGCTGAAACACATACTGAGAGATTTAACTCAATGACATCATCAGAGGTCGTTTCTGTTTCTGTTTGTCTAGTTTGTCTAACAGAAAGTATATATACATTGAATAACTATGGTACTATACGTTGAATTACCATGGTAATAAACATGGTCCGAAACCATGATTTCACAATATTCCTACCCTGCCCCCTTCTCCCCCACAATTGAGAAGCAAATTTGTCTCCAGACACAGAAACAAATCTGACTGTATGACAGCAGGGCCTTCTGGCCATACACTGCACAGCTGAATGCTTTAACTATAAATTGACCCATTTTTAACCGGACCTATTTATAGCAACAAGGCACTATGGTGGATGTAACATTTCATACATTCTCAAGCAAGCGGATCATCCACAAGACATGGAACCCACTCAGAAGAAGAAAAAATACATCTTGAACCCTGGTGGATAACCACCAGTGTTAACCACACAAGATGACAGTGCCATGTCTGTGTTAGAACCGCGTTGAACCCAAACCTACTACCCCATCAAGCCATCATGGTGGCTGGGCATGCATGGAGCATCTGGTTTGTATCTGGATCACTGCCCTGGGCAGGCAGGCAGATATACTCTGGCACACGGTACCAACAGCCAATCATATCCACGCTCCACCACTACCTCTGTGCTTACAACTGTCTGCTATCTTACGAGCAACACCATGTCTGCTAATTGACTCACTAAGATGGAGGCAGGATACCGCTGCAGAAGCTAGGTGAAATCCACAGAAACACATTTCTCACTCGTCAACACTCAAAATGACCTAATAGCAACCCAACTGTACCAACATCCCGCCCCAAACTGGCCCAGCATGACATACAGAGACAAAGAAACAAAGACGGAACAGAATGAGAGATTGAGAAAGACCCTTACATCAACATCGAGGCCTCTGCTATTGGTCCTTTAGCTTCCCTCTGCTCTCCCAGGCAACACTTTTTAATCCCAGCCCCCGTTCCCGTTATTGTAAATAAGAATTTCTTAATTAACTTGCTTGGTAAAATAAAGGTTGATGATGATGATGATGATGATGATGATGATGATTTTGGCAGCATTGTGCTATAGAAAATGTATAAAGTAAGCCATAACAATTACAACAGCCAAATAAGGCAGTGGAAGCTTAGTGTCTTGAGACATTCATTTACAATAATCGATCAAAATGGTCCGAACATTAATTATGGCAAAATATGCCAGCACAATTATTCACTTCAAAAGTCTCTTTCTCTTTCATAAGATCATCTGAATACGCTTCAATATGGAGCGCAGAATACAGGCCATTTTCAACCTTTCAGTTGTCCAACCGCACATGAATATGAATGAACTTGTATGACAAATTAGGAACACCGGTTCACACATTGAGGTTAGTTGTGGAGGACAGAAGCTCTGAGGCTCCAGTGCACTGTGAGCAGAGAAATCTGGGACAAAGGCATGCGATGACTCTGTCTTCTTCTCATGCATGACTAACCCTACATATGGGGTGAATAGCGCCAGCAATGTATCAGTTGAACAAATATTTGTACCATTCTTGTGGGCCTGTGTTTAGGCTTTTATTTGAACAGTACCGTTGAAATGCACCCCTCCTTGTAATTGGTTGTCAAAATAGTGGCATACATAGGCCTACATGCTACACAAGTACATTCACTCCTAGGTTGTTATGCATTCAGATGCATCTGAAATTGAGGCCACTTATAGAACTAATAGATAAATAAAGAGGGAGGAGACTAATCTATTTGCTTCAGGGGGTAATGAGAAGTAGTATAGGCCTACAAAGCAACGCTAAATCATACACAATTATGTAACTGTCAACCCCACAGCTTGGCAAAAGCTTCAGGCTCAGCGCAGATGTGCTGCCGTTCATTTCCCAGCACCAATACTTGGAGCGTGGCATTCATTAGGTCATAGTTAAAAAAACATTTTAAAAAAATGGACTGTAATGAAACGGGAAATGAAAAAGTAATAGCATAGACCAGTAGGAGCGCGTTTTTGTGGCACGGTGCATCATGTTACATAAACTTGCAAATGCGAGATTCCTATAGCAGGAGCAGTGGAGGAGGACACGTGATCATTGTTATTGTTCAGGCTGTTGGGTTAGGTTCTCTATAATACGTTTAACAGCCACTAAATACATGAAATATTATTTTCTTTATTCATTTGTTGCTTAGAATTGCTGAATGGAAGTGCGTATAATAACAATTCCGTGCAATGTACAAAGCCTAAAATGGACAAATTATAAATTGTTGTTGATAATGATCATGATTTTGCCATGATGATGTTAATAGGGCTTATCTTTGTGCAATGTAAAACATAATTTGTTGTATTATGTATCATATAATTTAGTGGGTTCTTCACAACAATCAAAACAAGCGTTCGTCTCTTTATACACGGATGACCTGATATAAAATGTAAAATGAAATGTGTATTTACCCGTAAAGGCAATGATCCACCTTGTCGTGGTGAGAGCGGTCAGTTCAACAGAGCCATAATTGCGCGTCGATGAGCGGTCAAGATTGCTGGTCTCCGGTCTCCAGTCTGCTCGGAGCCTCGGTCCGGTCAAGGTTGCTGGTCTCCGGTCTCCAGTCTGCTCGGAGGCTCGGTCCGGTCAAGGTTGCTGGTCTCCGGTCTCCAGTCTGCTCGGAGGCTCGGTCCGGTCAAGGTTGCTGGTCTCCGGTCTCCAGTCTGCTCGGAGGCTCGGTCCGGTCAAGGTTGCTGGTCTCCGGTCTCCAGTCTACTCGCTCCCTCGGTCCCTGGGAGATGCTAAAGCAAAACTAGAACGCTGATTGGCTGCCGTCTGCAGGGACGAAATGTTTTCTTCTTTCCATGTCGGAGGAAATATATTCCCTCTCCTTTGGACCGTTGATAAATGAGCAGTTACTTAATTATTTGTCTACACTGGCTATACAGTATACAAAGCCAACTCAAAGATATGTAAAATAAAACGCTGATTATTGTACCCTTTTTATGTTGTTATTGTGTCAGCAAGGCTTGTCAGGTCCCCACTATCACTCGTTAATATTAGCTACCAATAAAATGTATTTATGAGATTCCCGTGCATGGCCATAATGCGTCGTTATCTAAATACTGATCTAATCATTTCGAGAAGTTGATCACATAATATCTTGTAGGCGTTGGGCGGTCAAATCTCGCGGGTAGGGTAGGGTAGGGTAGGATAGGGTAGGATAGGGTAGGGTAGTATAGGGTAGGGTAGGATAGGGTAGCGTAGGGTAGGGTAGGGTAGGATAGGGTAGTATAGGGTAGGGTAGGGTAGGGTAGTATAGGGTAGGATAGGGTAGTATAGGGTAGGGTAGGGTAGGGTAGGGTAGGGTAGGGTAGGCTATTTTGCATATTTGCGGCCATTTTTTTCAAGTGGTTGCCCACAGAGCCTTTTGATGTTCACCAGTGCATGAGCCGTTACTCAACCATGGGTTGGCTGACCATGGAGGCTGACAAGACATGGAAACCAATGATGTAACCCTTGAGTCCATAAGGGCCTGGAAGACACCAACAGAGTGTATGCCTTCATTTTATGTCATTTTCTGAAGCAGTATGATAACGACGTGGCTTATTACCTTTATACTTAAAAAGTGATGTCATCATGTAGCCTAACTACTTTGCCACAATAGTGCCACTGTGTGGTCAAGTATAGGCTCGGGGAAAAAACACTAATAGGTTTATATATTTCACTATCACATGTGTCTTGAAATGGTAGCATAATCACTCCATAATGCTTCAATCGTGCAATAAAAAAGTTATAGAAAAGTGTTTAATGAAATTTCAAACACGTAACAAATGCATCGCTTCATGATGTATGTCACATATGTAAGTAAAGTCAAAAATAACCAACTATAATGAAAATAGCATTTTGAATCATGATAATGAGAATAAGAATGATTCTGGGTGCTACGGAGGGCCATCCTGTGTGGATGACATCATCATACTGGAGCTCCCGAGGGGGTTCTGTAACCCAGGGGTGCCGACCACAGACTTCACGCTCGCCCTGTCCACACTGTGTGCGTCTTCGTCAGATTCACACTGGTAGCTCTCGGTGTCGTTCGGAGACATTCCACCTTTAGACATGAAGTCAAAGGTCAAGACAAATATTGACAAATATAGAAAGAAGAACACAGGGGGGACACTTGTTTACTGACTGCAAATTAAATCCCTATTATGTTCACACATATCATATAGGTTAGTATATAATAACACATTGAATATCATATAGGTTAGTATAATAACACATTGAATATCATATAGGTTAGTATATTAACACATTGAATATCATATAGGTTAGTATATTAACACATTGAATATCATATAGGTTAGTATATTAACACATTGAATATCATATAGGTTAGTATATAATAACACATTGAATATCATGAGTTTTGTTACAGTACAGAATCTGAGGCGGCTGAAATGTAAACAATTATAAAAATGTATTAATTATAAAAGAAATGACAGATCCACTGAACACCACAGAATCATCTACTGTTGGTGGCAAGCTTGTCTCATACAGCAAGTCACACAGAATTGAGTCATTTAAAATAATAACTTACCTATAACTATCTTTTGGGGGATTTCCATTTCATTGTGTAAAGCACCATCCTTTTTTGGCTGGAACACATTTTTTAAATATCTAAGATTAACCGTTTTGTTAAAGGATAAGGAAAATACATTTGGCGATGAAAGAAGACTCCCCAACCTTGTAGCAGATAAACTCTGAAAGAGAGACAGTCCGTTGTCCTCTACATTTGCAAGAACTGTCAAATCAACACAGGGTGCCATTCACTTATCTTGTCAGACAAATGATATCTTTACAAGGTTCTACTCCGTGTCTACTGTACCATGAGCTGTGTGTCCACTTGCAGTCAGTACACCTCCTTGAGTCTATGAACTTAAAATAAAATAAAAAACAAAATTCATAAGCACAGTATTGAATAGGTAGGATACACTCAAAGCAATTTGATTGGCTGGCCTCACCTGTGTGTCGTTAGCTTCGGCGCTTCCTGTTTCGATGTCTCGGTTCCTGGCCCCCTCCTCGCGCTGCATCTTTAAATGGTCAAATGTGCGGATGCCTTTATGAACTACATTACCCAGAGGTGGGAGAAACATCACAGGAAGCTTATGAGAATGAACACAAGCAACCCTAATGAATCATATTGTGTTTAAGTGACACACGGGAGTTGTAGTTCAGTATTGAAGTTGACACTCACGAAGGTAGAAGTGGAAGAGAACCAAATGAAGGAGCATCAGCAGAGAGAGGAGGCAGATCAGGATGGTGATGAAGGCCAACACCAGCAGACTAGTGGAGCTGGTCTTAACTGGTGCTAGTGGTAGAAACACCAGCCAGCTGTTGTTGCCTTGTATATCTGCATGAAAGAAAGAAGAGGAAGGGACATGGGAAGCATGTGAGTGTGAACACATGCATACTCACTACCACAAACAAACACATCAATATATAATATTAATAACACTAATCAGATATATGGTCACAAAAGAAATCAGAGAAGTGAGTGATTGTTTGTTGGTGTTTACTATCAAACTGTGGGGCTGTCCGTAGGCTGTTTGGATCCAGGTAATGTTGGATGAAGATGAACAAGACCACAATGAAAATCACCAACACCCCTGCTGTGGCAGACAGGCACGTAACAAAGAAGTACCTGAACGCAAGGCAAAGACAAGCACATCAACAACTCCCGTTGTGATACATTATTGTTTTCCCTGGAACATAAACCTTGTATTCAAATGTGAAGCAGAACTGGACATTATACGCACACTTCCTCTTACCAGTAATTCCTGTCACCCACACAGTTGTTCAGCCAATTGCAATGGTGGTCGAAGTTGTCCACACATTTGTTGCAGATGCCACAGTGTTTTACTTTGGGCCCACTGCATGAAGAGATAATGACATGAATATAATCAAAATGCAACAGTTCAATAATACTATATATCCATATACAGGTAATTAATGAGAAGGTAGGAGTTAGGCATCTTGCTCTAGGATGCCTACAGTGGGGTTTGAACTGAAAACCTTTCAGCTGAGTCAAACACTGTCACCATTATTAAGATGTTTGACTACTATGCCCTATACTACCTGCCCCAACCTAATACCAAAACACATACATATTGGATTTGGATTATTTTGGGATGTACATACACTTTGACGTTGCACAGAAAACAGCGTTGGTTCTGGATGACATGGGCTTGTTTCTTCCTGTCAAAAATGGGCTTTGTTTGAGAGTAGTACTCCTTGGTCCTGACAGCATCACACGCTGGGTCTATGGTCACTGCGGCGATATGTGTCGCCATGTGGACCACAAACAACAGTCCAGTCAGCTGCACACAGCAGTAGTCAGGGAATTACGTTTGTGTCATGCTGCAATGCCATGTTGTACTAGACGTATATGTGATTAAAGGACTAACCCTGTAGCCCCAAAGTATTGAATGTAAACAGCAATGTGACAAAATTATTTTCACCCATTAAAATAATAATATGATCAAGTACGACATCAACTACTGGTGGCTGCTGTAACACAACACTTGACTCTGGACAAGAGGGCAGTGATAAACCCTTTAGTGATAAAGGGGACAGTGATAAACCCTTTAGTGATAAAAGGGACAGTGATAAACCCTTGTAGGCTATCCAAGGAGAGGACAATGTAAGACAAAGGACGTCTTGTCTGACATGACGTCCAGTGTTCAGTGTCCAGTGGCAGTGTTCTAGGGTTAGGGTTAGGGTTAGGTGTGTAGCCTACAAGTTGCAGTCTATGTGAATTAAACGTTTGCGGTAAGGATACGGTGTACATAGCATAATTCCATGGCAGAGGCAGAAGAGGGATGAAGATGCCCAAGCTCACGATGGCCAGGTAGCTGACCACCAGCCAGCCGGTCACTTGGTTGACTTGAGGAGGGCACGTCCATCCATTGACCCGAGTGGGTTTGTGGGGAGCAGGTTCATTGCTGCTGGCCGTAGGGGCAATGCGCCTCACCCCATGGCTACAGCGGGTCATCTGAAATGAGACGAAAAATATCCATAAATACACAAAACAGCCATGCATAATAAAGGATGGTGATAGGCTACCTGCACGCGTAGGCAGTAACTTCCCCTAGGAAACCAATGAGCAGTGATGAGGACATCCACAACATAAAAGGAATATTGTCAAATGTTAATGATCTTCAAGTGAGAAGTGCTCAGCTATCTTGAATAAAAGAATGACCTATAATGTGTCCCAGTCTAGTGATTCAGGGATATGTGTCTGGATTCAGAGATTTGTAGAAATTAAATTGAGTTTCCAAGCAAACTAGGAGACGGTCCCTGAGCTCCTCGTTAGCAGCTGATGGTTTTAACGATAAATCCCACAGCGATAAATCACGACTGAAATAGAATCTGAACGCATTCCCTTTACTTTTCAATCATATGAATTATTCACAATAATAGATTTTTACAAACATCGTGGTTTAAAAAATAAATTAAAAAAAGAATCAAAGACAAAAGTTGCCTAAACGACAAAAACAAGCGGGTTAAGTGCGAATGAATAAAGGTTAAAATCCCCTTAAAACTAATTTACCTTTGTCGTTGAACTTCACAGTAAGGTTGAATCCACTCGCTTGCCATTAGATGTGTTGTCCTCGATAGACTCGCACTTCAGACAAATGGGTTTAAACGAATGAAAGAAGCTGCCCATCAGATCTGTCCTCAGCGTCGAGGATCAGAAGTCAGATCCGCTGTCACCGACACGTTGCTATGGAAACGAGTCGTCATAAAACGGCAACTTCGCGCATGCCTGGTAGCCTTCATTCAAGTCTCTTGATAGGCTGTCTTCTGAGCAGGTTGGCCACCACACAACACGAGTCAAAAGGTGACTTCAAATTAACCAGCTTACAAGCATTCGAAAGTGTGCTTTATACAAAAATGATGAAGCACACACATTATAAACGCATGCTTTCAAACTTTTTTTCTTAAGATGTAACAGTCACAGACTCCCAAATGGCATTGATTGTAGATCTTGTTTTCATAGTTTTACATCTTTGGATTCTTCTTCTTAAATAGAACTTGAGACATCGGAGCATTTATGGAAAGATAACTGAGGACTGGCCTGTCAAGATCAAACCATACACAGGAGTAGTATAATAAAACTGTTGCCTACTGGTTTTTATTTGCTAAACACAGTAACTGAGCAGTGCTGCTTGGATTTTACAATATATGTCAATAAAGCGTGTTATGTATTGCTTGTACCGATTTGCAGCTAGATGTCAAACATTAAGTACCAGGAATGCAATGGTTCAGTTTTGAAACACATTTATTTTTCAGAAGTTACAATCAATCAAAAAACAACAATAAAACATGAAATAGTTGGTACAATTCGCTGTGAAAACAGCTCTATGGTTCCTGTTTCCCCCAAAGTTGATGTAACACCTTCCATAAACACGGAGATTTAAAAGCAGTTTGAGTGTGCACGTGTGTGCACGTGTGTGTGTGTGTCATCAGCTGTTGGCTGTTGACCCATGCTCTGGTGATTGTAGGAACTCGTAGGGGTCATGCACCATCTCTGACTGGTCCCCCAGGTGTGATGGACTCCCTGAGGACAAGAAAAACACCACATTTGAGCAACTCTTAGAAATACATATATTTTAATTGATCCAGTATTTAATACGTTTACTTCAGTAGATTGATAATAGAGTAGGTAAAACCTACTCTGGTATGGTTCTTTAAACTCAACATCTACCTACATAATGATACATATATACTGTACATACATGTATACATCTACATACATATATACATCTACATATATACATGTATACATCTACATACATACATCTACAGTACATACATAATCATACATCATACATACATACACCATACATCTACATCACATCATACATACTACATCTACATACATACATCATCATACATACATAATACAGCTACGTCATACATACACATCATACATACACCATACATCTAAATCATACATACATACTACATCTACATACATCATCAATACATCTTTGTGTACATATTTATATATATCAATTGTATATTCTCGTAAGCATAGTCTTGCATGGCAGGCCAGTGCTTCTCTCAACCGACTATAGCCAATGTGATGTTGTACCCAGGTGATGCTGGTCCCTCTCGGATGCGTTGGAGAGCGAGGACAGGTTGGAGGAGGGTCGAGAGCCCACGCGGTCCGCCTGGCCCTCCTGGAACTCCTGCAGGAGTTTGTCTGCCTCGTCAAAGTGCTGCTGGCCCTCCTCATGGCCTGCCTCCTTCTTCACAGTTTTACCTGATGAGGGGGAGAGGGTAGCACACCATATTAAATATCCGTTATTTAATGCGTCAATGACATTTTTTGTCCATTTTTATTTTTTTCCTTGCACACTATATTTAATAATTGTTACTTATATATTTTTTCTATATTTTTGGGGTATATTTGGTATTTTTTCCTTGACAACAAGACATCCGTTGTATTGGTAACCTACTTGGCAATAAATCACATTGTGATTTTGAGAGAGAGAGTTGAAGCTAACTGAACAGTGTTATTACCTAAGGAGCTGAGCATGGATATATCCAGAGACATGTCAGGGTAGCTCTTCAGTGATATGAAGTCCAGCACTGAACTGCTCTCTCCTAGACCGCTTCCATCTGTCATCTGAGCACAGTGTCAATCACATTACTCTGGGTTGTAAAACTGAAGTATTCAAGTGGGATGTTGCATTTGTTTTAAATACCTGCATATCACAGATATTTGCTTTGGTCTCATCAGATTTAGGGGTCATGTTTCTTTTCTGTGGAATAAAAATTATTTCATGATTAGCTTGAGCTACGAATAATGAAGCATGAGAACATACCACAGAGAAGCAAAACTGAAAAGAATTTTTTTTAAATTAATTTTCATGCATCCGATACAAACATTAGAGGATTAGAGAGTGGTTACGGGACCTGTCGGATTTGATGGACAGCTTTTGTGTGATCCCCTGCAGTCATTTGATCCAGCAGGCCATCCACCAGGCACTTTGTGACACTTCCACAGCCTTTGACAAACTCCTGTATACTGTGAAACCAAGGTTACAATGAATTAGCAAATGCATGAAAGACACTGGATTAAAGTCAGTGTTTTATTGTGTTTTATTGACTAACCTCTATTGACTAACCTCTATTGCAATAACAATAATCATCAGTAGGGTAAAACTAACCTGTCTCATGATGGTGATTGGTTACAGTAAGGACACCCAAGTTATAAATGAACAGGCTTAGAGGAACCATCTTCCATAACAGTGCTGTCATTTTAACATCCCATCATGAAGACCAAGCCTTACCTTAGAGCACACTGTACCCCTGTGTCATCTCCATAGGCTGAGTAGAGCATGTCCATCTCATCGGGGAGCAGGTCTGGGTAGATGGAGTTGTTCTGCAGGCTCTGTGTGTTGTAGGCACTAGTGAGGAAGGTCACTATATTGGGGTTGGACAAAACATATCAAGCAACACATTCTGTGATTATTGTTCATTTAAATAAATATGTTCAAATGATGTAATCACAACAAAAATAAATAAAAGTACAATGCCATACCTTTGTGTCTCCGGTCATCTTTGAAACCCAGGGTTGTTAATCCAGGCAACAGTTTATTGGATAGGGAACTAAGGTCAACTGTGTGGGTCTCCTCATCTGAGAAACATGACATATTGTTAGTGGGAAGGCTATGGAACAAACTCATGCATTTGGATATGTATTGGAAGTATACATGAGAGAAGGGAGATGGAATTGTGATGGCAAACCTTCTGCGTCAGGGTCAAGCTGATTCACAACAGTATACACCAGAGCACTGTCAGCTTCTTTACGCAAGTAGCCCATCTGAAAATAAAGACGCATAGATGGCATGTAACAAACCTTGACTGACAAATCAAGCCCTCATACAAATGGGTAGAAGTATGTTTTCAAATACCAGTTCTGCAGAAATATAGGATCACCGCGTTTTCAAGTTTGTGCTTTTTTATAGAAATGCCAGGTGCCCACTAAAGGGCTGGGTAGTCTACCATGATGCACTTTTCATTAGTCAAGGTATAACAGTATGAAATCGTATTTAGAATTGAACAGCACACAACTAAGATGTCCTCAAAACAGTACTCCTCAGATGTTTTTATCAATTACATTTTTTATGAGCATTTCTTATGAAAACAAGCCAGGTGGATTAAATCTCAAATGTAATTTTAACATAGATGTGCTGTCTGTATACAGCACTGCACGATAAAGATTTTTTTCCACCCGATATGTTAACCGATAATTATCTGCTTCTCATGGCCGATAACCGAGAAGATAACCGATACAGTGATAACCTGTAGTTTGTGACTGACATCACTAATAATTGTAAACACAAGTTGCAGCAAGCTGTCATCCTCTGCAACTGTGAAAAACGTCCAAACTGGCTATCTACTCCGCCCACACGGCGTGGCTCTACTCAGGTCTAATCTACTCCGCCCACACGGGTGGCTCTACTCAGGTCTAATCTACTCCGCACACATGGGTGGCTCTACTCAGGTCTAATCTACACCACCCACACGGGTGGCTCTACTCAGGTGCAGAAGTTTGACGTCATGACCACGAGAACAGTGTGCAGCTTGTTAAGCCCTATGGTTAAGCCAATGGAAGCAATATTGGCCTCCAATTATTGGCTCTATTTATCGGCTATAATTTAATTATCGGAATAATACATAATAATACAAATTTCCCATTATTGCCCAATAATTGATCGGACCTGATATATATGGTGCATCCCCAGCACTTCTACGAGTCAACTACCTACATGAATTACACTTGCGAATCGCCACAGTGCAACAAGGCCACAGATGGCAGCAGCCAATGTTGTAACCACAGTGGAGCACCTTAGAGTTGGGCATGTATCGGTTGATACGGTCCCGGGCTTCATCTGCAGCATGCTCCACCAAGGCCAGGACATGCTCCTCCGCTGTGCTGTCAGTCAAACTGCAGGCATTTCCTTCCGGCTCATACAGGTAGCTGTAGACCAAAGGGAAAAGGTTTTTGTACAATTATAGATGATATATTAATGCAATTAGCATTAGCAGTTAATTGTTTTGGTCATCTGCTTGTTCATCATATCCACTTTAAACAGTAAGAAGTCAAATCATGATTAGGTCAATATAGCACTAATATAGCCTTTTATATAGCTCATCTATTTTAACATAGCGTATACCAGGGGCATTCAATTAAAATTCAAAGAGGTCCAGAAAGTTTCCTCAAGTAAAGGTCTGGAACATAATAATGTCTAACTTGCGTTGTGATTCAGTGCCATATATATTGAAGTAGCCTAGTAGTTGTATCAATATCTGTATGTAGTCAACAACTGACAGTCAAATCAAATAAAGGAAACACAATTCAATAATATTTCAACAATATTGTCATGTTTTTACATTGAACTGGAGGGATTATAAATAATAAGTACTCTAATAATAAATAAATGTTCTTTTCTCATTTCAAGTAAAATAAGGGCTGCATTTAAAAATAAAATACATAACAGGGAGATATTTCCCACTCCCCGACTGTCTCTTGTTCAGTGAGAGAAGTGAGCTCTAGCTTGTCCTGCCAGGATTTAAAATCTGGGCTGGAATGGTGTCAGGGCCATTCTCATACACATGTGTATGTGCACATTGGTGAGCCTGGAACGATATTTAGTTTTAGTAATGTTCATAGTGGAGAAAGCTGCCTCACAGCTGTATGTGGAGCTGAACATGGTCAAGATGTGCCATGGTCTTGGAACATATGAGACATACTGGGTTTGAACTGCTTGTGGAAAGAATGAACATGCAACAGGCGCTATGTGAAATTACACTCCGTCAAAATGTAATAATTCTCAATAATTTATCAGTTATAGGTCCGAGTCCGGATAGGAGGTGTCTGGGTCCGGACCGCGGTCTGCCTATTAGTGACTTCTGGCGTAGACACAAAAATTCTTCGCATACCTTATAACTTCTTTCAGGTCTTTAACTGGCTGCTTTTTAGACTTCTTGGCAGACTCAACGGGAAGGGGGATTATCTCTGTTGGAAGTGCTTCCTCCGCCAGGTCTTCGTTTCCCAAGATGGCCGCTTGCTGGGAGAAATCCATGTCCTGCATGAAAGACATGCTGCGCTTCAGCGCTAACAGACGCTCCTGTGGACACATCGCAGATAAGTGGAATAAAATGACTTTTTTTATTCATTTAATAATAATGAAACTGGTAATTTAATTAGTTAGTTAATTAAGTTAGAGAATATTAGCATAGCATCATCGTGGATAATTAATAGTGATGTTTATGATGTCGAAAGTTGTTTTTTTAATAATAAGAGGACACTCCATACAATAGGCTACAGGTTGTCGGTTGTACCAGCCCACCTGCAATCATTATTAACAAGTCTCCTGGATGGTACGGGTTTACCTTGCTCATCATCATTATTAACAAGTCTCCTGGATGGTACGGGTTTACCTTGCTCATCATCTTGAAGCCTGTGTGGAGCAGTTTCTTGGCAGCTTTGTAATAGACGGTCTCTGGTCTGTTGTACACCATGGCGTTGTCACACATCAGTTTAAAGTCAGCCTATTGGGGGGGGGGGGGGGGGACAACTAATTATTTG
>OOFB01037177.1:0-10607 GCA_900323305.1 Trachyrincus murrayi
TATATAATATATATACAATATATATATACATATATATATATATATATGTATATATATATATATATATACACATATATATATATATACAGAGCATGTACACAACATAAATATAAATAATAGTAATACAGTAAGGATAGCGATATAAATATGGATATGAAACAAAGTGTCAAGTGTATGTGCAAACCAAGAAATGACAGTATGTACAATAAAATATATACAGCAATTATGCAGTTATGCAGTAAGTAAGTCGGGGGACAGTCTATTGACTCTGAGTGTCTGGCACTCAGAGGGAGGAGTTGTAGAGTTTGATGGCCGCAGACAGGAATGACTTCCTGTGGCGATCTGTGGTGCATCTCAGTTGAAGGAGTCTTGCACTGAATGAACTCCTTCGATTGGCTAGCACGTCATGGAGTGGGTGGGAGACATTGTCCTGGATAGCACGAAGCCTGGACAGCATCCTCCTCTCTGACACTGCCGCCAGAGAGCCCAACTCCACCCCCATAATGTTACTGGCCTTGCGGATCAGTTTGTTAAGTCTGTTGGCGTCCGCCGCCCTCAGCCCGCTGCCCCAGCACACGACAGCAAACAGAAAAGCACTGGCCACCACAGACTCATAGAACATCCGCAGCATAGTCCGGCAGATGTTGAAGGACCTGAGCCTCCTCAGAAAGTAGAGGCGGCTCTGGCCCTTCTTGTAGAGGGCTTCAGTGTTCTTAGCCAGTCCAGTATATAGTCAATGAACACTCCCAGGTACTTGTAGACCTCCACCAAGTCCACGCTGACCCCCTGGATGGAAACGGGGGTCACCAGTGCCTTGGTCCTTTTCAGGTCCACCACCAGCTCCTTAGTCTTAGAGACATTGAGCTGCAGATGGTTATGTTCACACTACTAATTGATGAATTCATTTTCTGTTTTCCACCATGGTAAAGACGATAGATCAAATACAGAAAAAGAAGAAGAATTAAATGATCACCCAGCCACTTTTTTTTTTCCGAAATTCTTTTTTCTATCGTTTTGCCTTCAGGGGTTTCAGGTAGTGTGCTGTTTTCACACACAACCAGGCTCAGCACAACGAGACCAAAGTCGAGTGTGGGACTTGGAGGAGGTCTTTAAGTCTCCACATAAATGGCGGTCTTAAGCAGTGGGTGGAGCTACGGGTTCAGAAAGTAAAAGTTCCTCCCACATATTTAGAGTCAACCACCTGGCTCCTCTAATGGACCCTCATCACAGTAGTGTAACACAGGTGTAGCTCATAAAAGTAATTGCAGCACATGTTGCCAAGTATAGACAACAGTACCGCTGCTACTGTTGGTCATATATGTATATGTTATATATGTACTGTATATTATATAGAGAGACATATGTTGTTGTCTATAGTGGGGCTCTGTTATGGACACGGTTAATATTGTATTCATATTACAAGCTGGCACCTGTGTTTACCCTGGTATGACGATGTGAGAAGGATGCATGAGCAAACAAGATGACTAATGAGTGATGTCAGCTGGTACAATGTGGGGGAAGAACTTTTATGACTTTCTGATATTTCCTAGTATTGCCCTTGATCACCTGCTGTTCAACACTTCAATGCAAATATAACCGATTATCCAATATCCTATTCATATTCAAATCGTTGTACTTTGTCTACGATTGTAGTTCAACACAACGGCTGGCAGGGAACATGTGATGAACAATGTTTGGATGTATGTTGTTAAGTCTAGTAGTTGATTCGAGAGAGTAAGGAAAATGCATGTACAGACCTGGAGAGAATTGCCTGGTTGTGGTGAATTGATAAATGTGCTGTGGTATCTATTTACCAGCGCCATTTAGCAGACGCTTTTGTCCAAAGTGACTATGACAATGATTTTAGATACATGTGTGTGGCAGTTTGCCCTGCCACATGCCATCTACCATGACTTTCCAGGGCTTCTCCAACAGCAGGACACAGGCAGATGATTGAACCGGTTTATTGTAAAGTTTGTGGTGGTTTGAACAGGCAGAGCAGATGGTACATGCTAGCGCTCCTCCCGAGTGTGTTTGCTGGTGGCTGGTTTAACCTGTGGGCCTGATTGGCCAATGCCCCACAGGTGTGCAGCCTCACCCAGCCCCAGAGTCTAATCAGTCTGACTCAGACCAGTTGAGGCTGCTTAAACCAGCCACCAACAACACTCCACAGTGTGATTTAGGAGCAGTTAGGGAGTTGGGTATCTTCGTGCTCAAGGATGCCTACAGGTAGACAGTGGACATTGGCCTACTGATTGAATGCCGAATAGTTTGAGAACGAAACCGTTTGTGGCAGTAGCTCCTACCACACGCCACCTAAGTGGCTTTGCTGGGCTCCTCCGACACACAGGACACAGGTAGATGTTGTAAACCACTTTATTGGAGAGCCGGAGCAGATGTTAAATACAGACATGTCCGAGCCCTCTTCCTGAGTGTGTGTGGTGGTGATAGCTGGTTTAGGTGTGCAGCCTCACCCAGCAGCCCCAGAGTCTAATCAGCCTGACTCGGCCAGGTGAGGCTGCTTAAACCAGCCACCAACCACACACACTCCACACCGTTTAAACACACCTAAGAAGACTGCAAGCTAATAAATGTTGTGGACGGTACCATGATGGCTTATATGAACCAATAACCGCTAAGAATTGAATCGCGTTAGCCAGGGGGGGAGAATGTCATCACTTCGAAAAAGCAAGAAAGAGAGAGAGTGAGAGAGATGGACAGAGAGAGAGACATACCCTGTATATGCACAGGGTGGGGTATTAAGACATAATATGTGAAACCTGAAAGAACTGCACTTTCACATCAATGTGATGAAAGTAGTCATTCATCCATTGACTTCTCTTCAGGTCGAAACAGATCTAAATGAAGAACTGTTGTAACCACCCCCCCCCCCCCCTTTTACCTGAGTCATTCTCAAAGAATGTACTTAGTTAGCTACGTTTTAACAAGCAGCAATCTCCTGGAGGGGTGAAAGGATATAGTGAGAACCCAGATAGCAGCGCAGCCGGTAACATTGTTTAAACGAACACTGACTATAGTATGACCCCCTGAGGTCATATTTATTTAAATCAGTGAAACTGGGCATGGCCTCTTAAAATATTCAATTAAATTCATATTCCTACAAAAATGACTTGGTTACATTCTTTCTACTTGTGCTAATATCTAATGAATTAAAGTAAAATCATCTCCGAATTCCACTTGAAGTTGTCTTCTAAATATTGATTGCGTAAGAGATACGTGGCTTCAGTCAAGTAGCGCCCTTGAGATGCAGATGCTGTACAACTGGATCTATAAGTCCATATAACCTGTCCCCTCCAGGGACAAGCATCATTTCAACATGCAAGTCATGCAGCTCAAGTCATGAACTTCTGTCGTTATAGTGTTTTTGTCATCCTGGACAGCTCAGGCCAAGTCAGGCATACTATGTTCACCCCAGCATAATGAGTGACATGTCTGCTAATAGGCTACACCTTTTGTTCTTATAAGTAGGTTGGAACAGCTCGGTAGGTTTTATAAGTACATCTGAATCATAATTGGTGTGCATTACAGATTAAAGTGTCGTGAGCCATATTTAGTAACGACTAGTAACGACTCTTCATGAGCTTTATATAGCTTTGTAGTTGTTTGGCTTTGTTGACATTTTCTTGACAATAACCTTGAGGGTCACTCCCGCCAAATAAAATAATAGTTTTTCATTGTTATGACTAACAAAGAAACTAAAATTGCCACGTTACTAAAATTGTCATTGACATAGTGACATCACAAGTGGGCGTGTCCACCCAGATGTATGATGGATGGATAAGCCTACCAGTTGGTACAGTCCACTGGGTAGGCTGGTAGACTGATCTAGTCAAGTCTGCCCTCATAGGGAAGAAAACGTGCTCTTCTCAGCACTAAATGCAGATAGAAAACCATTGCTGCCATTACTGTACAATTGTTTGCGAGGCCTCATACAAGCCTGATATATGAGGGTGGCATGATTAGTCCTGTTCCGTTCCTAGCCGTGACTGGCTATTAGTCATCGTTTCTCAGAGCAAAATAATAACCTGATAACAAACAGAAAAAAAGAGTAGCCTACTTTGGTTTTGTTTTTATTGGAAACCGATCAAATTAAATAAGAGTCCAATCCCTGCTTATCTCTGGCTTGTGTGTGTGAGCATGTGTGTGTGTGTGTGTGTGTGTGTGTGTGTGTGTGAGCATACGTGTGTGTGTGTGTGTGCCCGTGTAACGACTGATTGGTCTGTTCCATTTGCTAAGGTGGTGACCCCGTGCCTCTGTGATAAGAAACGGCTTGTTGGATCTGCTGTTTGACCAAGTCATTCATGTGTGATAGTTTTGATAACTCTGAATGACGTTATTTAGGATTTAGGATTTTATTAGGATCCCCATTAGCTGATGCAGAAAACACCTTCCTGGGGTCCACACAAAACACATGACAGAGAAGAAACCATCGACACACAAAAACAACAAATAACAAAAAAAAGAAAAGCAAATAAATAAAGTTTAAATAATAAGTCAGCAAGGCACACTAAGATCTAATGTGAATGGCCATGAGATGATCAGCCTTGTTTTTTGAAACTAGCTTTATTCTGAGTTTTATAGATATGGCCTGGAATGACCTTCAACCATAGCTCTATACAGCACTGCACGTTGTTTAGAATTTGTTTTGGTTTTTGGAGTTGTGTAGTTACCACTGGTGGCATGTCTGGTGGGGTATGTGTGTGCATTAGAGCTAAGTGTGAGCTGCCTATACAAACAGTCAGTGATTTTCAATACATTCATGTTTTTTGAGTGTATGCTTTTAACCTCTCATCAACTTTCAGCCAGTTTATATCAGCTCTCGTGTGCACTGAAGGGCAAGCCGAGCTGCTCTGCTCTGAACCTGTTGAACCAAAACACTCATGAACCTGAAGCTTCATGAGTGTTTTGTTCCTAATGCTCCTAATCTTAGATATGTTCAGGACAGGTTTGTTATCAGTGATCCAGTTAAATACTATCTGCAACTCTTTGTTGAGGGCTGAGGTGATTTGGTGATTTGAACTGTTGGTGCAGACATGTCCCGTGTTGAATCATCTGCATACATAGACACACACATACACACACACACACACACACACATAGAAATAGGCTTTTATTAATGATGTCAATGACATGATTGTAAGTCAAATAGGGTGCTGCCACCTGCAAGCCACATTATCTTTGTCTCTGCACTCTGTTATTGTGTATCACTAAGTATATTCTTGTCTTTTGATCTGTGTGTCTAGGCCCCCCTATGCATGCATGCTGACCACATTCTCCATGTGTGTGTTGGTTACTGAGTGGGAGTCTGGGAGACTGTATGGCATTATGTCCAGCGTTAAAGTGAGGTAGTGGAGCAGTAAGCATGGGAGGCCTTGAGTAAACAGCACCATGCACCAATGTACTAAAACACACGAGTCCACTAAAACACACACACACACACACACACACACACACACCCATAGTTACACTCATGCACACATATCTACATGCACACACATGCATGCACACTCATAAACACATAAATTAAAGTGCATACAAATACACATGCACGCGCGTGCCAGCACACACACACACAAACACACATGCACACACACACACACACACACACACACACACACAAACACACACATCTCGGAATTTGAAAAGGAGTGGTTTTGTCCAGCTGAGTTCATGCAAACATTGTATTGTAGGCAGGTTCAAATTTGTCCCGGTTGAAGAAAGCTGTCATTGTTGAAGGAAATTACTTAATATTGTAGCTTTCCCTTGTTATTATAGCACACTTGAGTACAGGAAGGAGTGTGCGCTCATTTTTTCCTTCGGTTATGAACTTTGCCTTATCATTTATCAGCCTTTCTCCTTCCTGTCCCACACTAAACATGACCAGCGTTGAGCATACTGCAGCGACACACCACTAATTATAAATATCTTGGTGAATATGTGCACTTTAATATTAATCCACCAAACTTTACTATGTCCCTAAGCTGCAGAAGCACTATTGCAGCTTTTTCCTACTTAACTGCTGTGTGTTGGATACCTCACATATCCGCTTTTAAGTTTTGTAATCACAGGAGTAGGAAAAAGAAACTAGAATCCAAAACAAGACGAAAGAGAGAAAAGAAGAGGAGAAAGAGAACATTCCAGAATCAACAAGTTCAGGACAAGGAGCTGCCATCTTGTTGTTGTAACCTAGTTCTTGTCTTGGTGCCTGTATCTAAATGCCCTCGGGATCATGTGCAACGGCAACACACATGCGCACACACACACACGCCACACACACTCGTCACTTCCACTGAAACTCCAGTCAGGCAAGTTGGGGCACAGATGAAACTTACAGTTGGAAGTGGAAGCCTCTAAGCATCTATGTATAGGATAGTACGTAAATGCCTGGCTGATGTTCATTATTTTAGATTTTAGATTTTTTGATTATTATTATTATTTTTGATACATGTCATTAAGGAGCATGTAGGGGTTAGGATCATTGTATCCAGTAACAAGTTAATTGATGAGAACCAAAGCAGTTTCCACATACACAAACTGTGTTCCAGTCTCCACACCCACAACCTCCTCAGCAGTGGGTCCAGCCATGAAGTGGAACCCGGGGAGAATAGCTGTAGCCTAATACTGGTCCATCGGGACCCGCCCCGCATCTGGAAAACACCCAGCCCTTGATTTTCTTTATATCTTTTTGTGTGTATATTTTCTTTTTTCTCCAGACAGTGGCTTTTATAAATAACAGCTGCATTGAATTTGTACCGCGAAGGCTACATCGTAGCCAGTTAGAAAGCTGCTAGCTTGCTTCACATGCAAGTAATTGCATGTGTGTGATGTATTTGAAACCGCTTCAATCCCTCAAACCAGAAGTGAATGAGTACCATAAAACCCTTTTTTATATTATCCTGTCTTGTATTATCCGTGTTCTTCCTAAAGTCAGAGCCCTCCGATACTGCATATTTTCTCTCTCTTTCTACCGTCCACAGCCCACAGTGAGTCATAATACCCTCGTAAGCCCTCGCCGGGGCTGAGTCACTTGTTGACTGCCATCCACCCCTTGTTTCAGTTTACTTAGCAGTGGCTCCTCAGGACTACTGCTTGGCCTCAGTTCAACTCCCCGGTGCCGCCGTGCTCTGTTTGTCCGTTGGTGTGTGTGTGTGTGTGTGTGTGTGTGTGTGTATGTGTGACACATCTCCATCGTCATGCAATGGAGATGTGTCATGTTCATGCAAATTTGGCGCTGGCATCACATCGGGTGCATGCATGCGACTATACTATTTGTGCACGTGTGTGTGTCTGTGTGTGTTTGTCTGTGTATGCTATGTGGTAAGAAGCATGATACATGTGTAAACATGTGAACCCCTGTGTGTGCGTGCATGCGTGGGTGCGTGCGTGCATGTGCGCGTATATGTGTGTGTGTATGTGTGTGCGTGTCTGCACACGTACTGCATATCAGGCGGTTGAATTGCTTTTGCCATTTCTATGTAGTTTGGGCCTTGTTACTCCATGTGTTCGCCGAGTACCGGTCAAGAAGACCCAAAGTGAACTGAACTAAACAGCCGCATTGTTTACTTCACATGTTGAGCTAATCGACAAGCTATCGTAAGCGATAGCATCGCCTTCAGGGCAAACAAAAAACAATGACGACAAAAACCACACACTATGTGACAGGTGTTGTTGGACAGATAAGGAGTCATGCGACACTGCGACGATGGTCTAGCCTGTATGAGGTGACATGAAAACCTTATGTTGGCTACTTCTCTTTGTTTGTTTCTCTTTCTTTCCTAGCCCCACCTATCAAACATTCAACATTGAAATCAATTAATTACGAGCAAAATATTGAATGTTTTACGTGTTATTTGACTATATTACACTATTAGTACTTAAGAGTACATGCATAGCCGGCCACACAGAAAACAAAAAACAATAGAAGGAATAGGACTGGCAGGCAGTTCAACTGTGACAGCCAAATAGAAAAACCCACTTCCAGCAATCGGGAATGTCTGCCAGTTTCCATGGAGTATCAAACAGCTAAACAGCAATCAAGTCCTTAAAAAAGTGGAAATGCATTTCTAACAATACTGCTATTGTCCGTTGTGCAGCAGTGCAAAAGGCCCCAGACGAGTCTGAGCTAGTTTGGCCTTGTGACAGCTACTCTCGGGAAACATTTCAGCCTGCAGTTATCAACGTTGGGCTCTAACACAGTGGACAGTTCAAGATTCAAGATTCAAGATTCAAGATGACTTTATTTATCCCGAGGGAAATTAAGGTGCAACAGTTGAAACAGAGGGGAATAAATGTACACTAATATACTTATATTAAATAATAAACAAGTAAACTAAACTAAACAACTAAGTATAAACTAAATATAAACTAAATGAAGTCTAAATGTATTGACAAGTGAATTGAACAAATTTACAATTTACAGTAATTTACAGTAATACGTAGGTATATACAATATACAACAATACGTATAGTGCAATTTAGCAGCAGTAAAATACTAATAAATAACTCTGAAAAAGTGACATGTGAAAAGTGAAAAGTGAAAGTCCAGTGCAAATTGAAATTACAGTGCAAATTGCGTTGGATTCAACTATTACACAATAGGGGATAGGAAGGTCTAGTAGGTTACGGCGTGTGACTCCCAACTGAAAGGTTCTGGGTTCGAACCCCAATGTCTGCAGTGCAGCTTTGAAGCAGGATGCCTAACCCCTAAACTTGCTCATTAATGCAATGCAGCTGAAAAACAATCGTTGTATAGGATTGGATAAAAGTGTCTGCTAATTAGCAAATAGAGAGTTTTTCACTGACATAATATCTGGCCTCTAGCTCTGCAGCTCAAAATCCCTAGAACAGTTAAAGATCAGGTCACGGGTCAAGTTTTCTTAACCATTAAATCCCTAGGCCAACCTCTCCACTTCATCTGCTAGCACGTATGAAAGTTTTAACATTTTAAAATTTTTTGAAATACAAGTTAGTGCAGAATAGTTTATAGTCAGTTAGCTTCAGGGCAAAAGCAAGGGCTAAGCCAGGTAACAACAAAGCAAAGAAGGCATTGACCAATTTGCCAACATAATTGTAATTCCAACAGAGATCCCAAATTCCTTTAAGAAATATTTAAAATATTTGTTTTGTTCTGTGTTGCGTACATTTGTCTGGAGGTTAAGGGGAGTAGTGTATATTAATTTAGTTATTTATTGTTTTTTATTATTTGAGAAACAAGAGTCTTTATTAGCTCATCTAGAATAACCAGCAGCTCAAGAACAACAGGTAACGTTTATAACTCTCTATCTACACCACAGCCCCGCTCAGCCACTGTCGTATAGGCCTACTCTTTAACTGTGATTAACATCGATAGATCTGCACAAATTAAATCGCTTTAAATCTCCTAGCTTTACTGGACAAAAACCAACATGTTACCAATTCTACTTTGTTAAATGTAATGAAATGCTCTATTGTAATATTCATTGTAATTTCCTTTTGTCAGAATGTTTACTCAACTTTTTTGGCACACCGTGAAGAATCGTGAGACAATAATTGCTCTAAATGAGGTTAATTTTCATGAGTCATCTGTGACTGCAATACACGTTGGCTGTGTCTCAATTGCTAGGAGGCTTCCTAAATACTGTAGGTATCCAGGTTATAGAAAGCGTCCTCAATTGAGACAGAGCCTATGTCAACGTCAGTGGACAGGCGGTCTACCTACTCCCTCTTGTGGATAACAGGTAGAATTGCAAATATGAATTGAGTAAGGGATCTCGATCATTTAAACAAAATTAACTGGACAGAAATCTAAGTCTGATAGCTTTCTAAATATATATGAAATAAATGACTACAGGCTTCTTTCTGGTGAAAAGTGGCATTGTAAGTGTGACTATAGCATATTTTATGCTATTATATTTAATTAACTTTATTATGTTATTATGCCATATTCTACCGTTTCTTTACCCATTCTGCAACACATCATCAACAACACATCACAGCATTTTTTAATCATTAACACATGTCTCACTTTGGCATTTGCTGTTGTTATAAACTAGTCGGCTCGTCGGCCTTTGAGCTTCTCGCTTCATCAGTTTTGAATTATCACAGTAATCCTAACAACACGTGAACCTCATTTATGCTGTCACGTTACTTCATGTTCCACGCGACAGTACATAGCTATTTGACCCTCCGATGCGCCCTTGTTTTTTACTCTTCACCCACTTGGACCGGTAGATTAGTGTGTGACGACTGTGACCAGACAGCAATAAACAAAAACTAACCCAGCCCGGAGAAAAGAAAATATGCCTCGTCATTTTTAGCACCCGAACCATGGATCCCTGACCGGCTGGCATTCAGACTCAACAACACATAGGAGATCTGCTGCCAGTCGGTGAATGCGGTCAGACCAGTGTCTCTCTCTCGCTACACTCCTCTCCTCTGGCAGATGTGTGTGTGTGTGTGTGTGTGTGTGTGTGTGTGTGTGTGTGTGTGTGTGTGTGTGTGTGTGTGCGCGTGCGCACATGCGTGCGTGTGTGTATTAATGAGGTGACATGCGTGGGGTGGCACAGATATGAAGGCGTGAGGGGGGGGATGTGGAGGGGTGAGCTGAT
>OOFB01037177.1:13088-35584 GCA_900323305.1 Trachyrincus murrayi
AAAAGATAGAGGGGGGGGGGGGGGGGGGGGTTGCAGTTATGCTTTGTTTAGAAATGAACTGGAAAGCCCAGACACACGCTGTGTGTCTTTGTTGTTTGCTTAGTGAAAATATATGGAGCTGCAGGGAATCAACAGTCAGACAAACATTTTACTATCAAAGCAGGAAAATCCTCCCCAGCTGTTTTCAAGGCTGCATTGGAGATATATATAAAAAAAATTGGTGTGACCTCTGTGTTTAAAAAGAACAAGACAAATTGTATGTGTAGCATGTCCTTTTGCCATCAGCCTCATTTAAAATCCAATAGGATACAATATTTACAAAAATAATACTTGGTTTAAACTTACTGTAATGCACCCAATACTGTAATGTCCCAATAGCCCTCATTTGAATGACCTACATAATGTCTATGATTCATCAACTGAGACAAGCTGCTTGCCAGGTGATTCATACGGTATAGGAGCCAAATGGCCGTGTTGACTTCTGTTTTACTTTTAGCACGAGGAAGGGTGTGGCCATTGTTGGCAGGCCTATCCACACCCTTACATTATCACTGGGTCGTCAAGTCATGTGTCTGTTCGACATACGCTCCTATGAGGTGTTCTCTCACACCGGCAGAGCGATGCAAATGGCATCATGCCCTGGAACGACGGTGTCCTCTTAACAACACCGGACCAAGACTTTAAAGGGAACAGATCCCAGACAAACACGACGTGCTGGCTTTCAACTCTCCTCGGTGGCTTTGTGCAGAAGAGAGGATTATCGGTTTTTGCTTGTTAGGGGAGTATGGTGTTCAAGTTGGACGCTAGCTCTCTCTCTCTTTTTCATCAGGTCTAAAGGCTGCTCTTAAAAGACAACCACTTACCTCGCCTGCTGCTGGATTTCATGTTTTATTTGTTTATTTATTTATGTTGCCGGGATCCGGGATATATTGGATCTACTGTAGTGCTCAAAAGGAGTTGGATCAGATTCCAGTTAGATTCCCGACAGTTGACATGGTATGTTATTTAGTATTTCTTCCTCTTTGCAATAGTGCATTCGTCTTGTCCAAACGTGTGCTGGTTAAACTGTAGCAGACCGCCAGGAACCACAACACGTTGTTTCCTTCAACTGTTTTTGGGAGATTTTCTTTAATTGAGGAGTGGATTCTGTTTGTGAGTTTGTAAATCTCCTAGTTTTGTTGTAAAATGTGGTCATCCTTGACTTGGATAAAGTCAATATTGGAAATAAAGTCGATATTGTAAATATTGAGCTCACGTTTCAGTTGTTCTAGAAGCAGTAAGTAAGCAGCAAGTATAGGAATTTGGCCATTGTTTATATATATATATATATATATATATACTTATTACCATATTGCTATGTAAAAACCTGTGGTACATTTACATATACATTTACATTTAGTCATTTAGCAGATGCTTTTGTCCATAACAGTACCTGAGGCTGAGAACAATAAAAGCATACTATCAAAAATGTGAATAACTGCAACAAAAATTTCAAGTGCAGCACGAGCCAGTTTCTAAAAAAACCAACAACCTGGCAGTCGCAAAAGGAATCAGAAACACGTGTTATCGGTGGTAGTCAAGTGCTTAATAGTTACAGCTCAGAGATACAGCGGTAGTGCATGTCAACAAAGTGCGTTTTTTTGATGATGGGAAGGAATTCTGCAGATCCTAGGTAGCTTGTTCCACTATCAAGGTACCACACATGAGAAGAGTTGCTTCCATGCAGTGGAGGCACTACCAGGCGTGGTTCAGCAGTAGACCAGAGGGATGGATCAGAGACGTCATGTGGGTGGGTGCAGATCTGGAGACTACCAGCATCAGGGGTTTGAAATTGATGCAGGCAGCTACAGGGCAGTTGCTGGTGTGTGGCGGGACATGTGCATGCTTAGGTGGGTTGAACACCAGTCCCGCTGCAGCGTTCTGCATCCTGTGCAGCGGTATGCTGTAACTAAAATCTTGAAATCCCCCCCGTCACTACTATTCTTTTCATCCTTTACCTTCTTTCATACTTACGTTTCTTTCTTTCGAGAAGTTACAAAAAGTGAATATCACCGCATGTCATGCGTCTTCATGCATTATATAACATAACCAAGCCTGATCAACTTCAATAATATTCACACAAATAACATAGATCTCCATTGTGTTCGATCAGAGCCAAAATCAACAGCTCTGCCAGCCAGAGCAGCGGCAGCCTGAATAGCGGCAGTGTGTTTTTTAACCTCTGCCTCTCTGCGTTCCTTCTTGCAGAATCCCGACGATAAGAAGGGGATGTTCGATCGCATCGGCATCTTCTTCAGCTCCCGCAGGAAGAAGAGCCAGAGCAAGCAGTCTGGTGACAGCAGCAGCACCCCGGCCTCGCCCGTGTCCCCGCATTCACCGCTGCAGAGATTCCTGCAGGAAGACTGGCTGAAGACGCCCACCATTTTCCGACGGGACGGCGAGGTCCCTGGGCGGGAACGGGTGGGGACGGGGCCCGGTCCGGCCCTGGTCTCCATGGACATCAGTGGCAGCCGGGCCTCTCTGGAGGGGGCGGGCGATGGAGGAGACATGCCGTTCGCCGACAGCGACAGCAGCAGCCGAGGCAGTGTGAGAGAGGTGCACGTGTGCCGGGTGAGCGCCAGTGGCGGCGAGGTGCCGGGATCCGGGAACGCCACTCCCACGCCCGGGGACCAGGCCTTGTTTCCGGACACGGGGTCGGGTGCCGAGCATGGCTTCGCGGACTCCGTGGTGCGGGAGGTGAGCAAGAGGCTCCAGCTCCACCTGGAGGAGGCCAACGTGAAGGACAGGGAGCGGCCTGACCAGACGCAGTCACAGTCCGTCCAAGTCCGCGTGCGCTCCAAGACGACCGAGCCTGTAAAGTCCCACAACCTCACCTCGATAAGTGTTGCATCCAGAAAGGCCGCTCCGAAAGAGATAGTGGATGATCCCGGCGCCTCCCTTAAGGAAGTAACCTTAGCTCCTCTCTCTCTTACCTCGTCCAACTCCTCCGCCGCCTCCCCGTGGGAACATGCCGCAGCGTTGGACGTGGAGCGGACGAGCTCGGCGACCGAAAGAACGACCGCGGGAAGCTTCAGCCCTGGGTCCACTGGCGTCCGCGCTGGGCAGACCACACCACCCACCACTGCGCAGCAGGACTCTCAATGGGGAGAATGTGAGCCCGGGAGCACCTCTCCTGCGCTGCTACACAAAGCCATACGGGTGGAAGCACACCTGGCCGAGGAATGGGAGAGGGAGCTGGAGGGGGAGGGGGAGAGGCCGAGCAGGGGAATGAGAGAGAGGGAGGAGGCCTTCAGAGCGGACTCCCCTCCCTTCCTCGCCGTAGCTGCCACTGTGATTCCCGCTGAGGACTCGTGGTCTCGAGGCACCGCCACTTCCACCCCTCCGCCCCCCTCGGAGATCGCAGAGCTCCATGGCAAGTCGCCAGAGTTCAAGGTCTCCACGGCAGCCGACTCCAGGGAGGCCCAAACAAAAACAAGCCCTGCGCCACCGGAGATCCTCCGCGTCGGACTAGACGCCAGAAAGAGCGCCGAGAGGAGCGGGGAGCCCAAGCACGTCACGCGCAGGACGGTCGCGCTGTCCGGGAAGGTGTTCGCCAAGAAAGTGTACGTGACTCAGGACAGTTTCGAAGCGGCCGAGCCGGAGCCGGAGCCAGCGGGGAAAGATCCAGAGAGGGAAAAGCACAGCGTGAATTCAACTTCGGCTAGTGTCGAGACAGCTGAGGTGAAACGGTGAGGAAAGAAAACTATTTTTTTTACTTCTGTTTTCTATTGTTATTCTGCAAGAACCTAACCTGAGAGTAAAGAGCGAGAGAGAGAAAGAGCGAGAGAGAGAAAATGATCCCCGTGTAACCTGATATTTAAGTTCCCATAACCCTTTTATGTTCATGGGGAACAATACATGTTTGCTACTGAGCTAAAACCCAGCCACTGAAAAATGGATGAATGCACAATAGCCTACGTTTAACTTTAAAGCACTAATCAGTGATGTATGCAGAGATAGATAACACTTATAAAATAAAAACTGATTAACGGAGCACTATTTATCAAGGTTGCAACTATGTGCTGGCATTTCTTTCATTACATTGTACTATTGCAATGTTTACATATTGCATCTTGTTTTGTCTACATGACCTTAGTCAGCCATAAGAGAACTTGAATGGTGACTGCTACCGAAACGCTGTTTGTCTACAGTGTCTATGAATAAATGTACACCTGTTGTAGACACATAGAACATAGCACACATACAGAGAGATGGCCCTTCTAAACATTGAAAACATATAGTTTTGCAGCCACAGTCAAATACAGGATTTGATCATTTAGGCTACTTTTGAAACGTTTGAAAGGTCCATTTAAATACAATACTATACATACAGTTACAGTATGCATGTACATGATAAACAGTTCATCATAATATTCAAGTTCAAATCTTGAAACTATTACCCGAAAACAGGAGGCCCAAAAATGCTTCACATTTTTGTTTAACAGATTTACAATGCCACGAATACCACAGGCTATGATATTTTCTCTCCAACAGCCTCAAATTCCTCAATGCAGTTAACTTTCACCTTTACTCTGGTCAGTTTTTAAGCAGAACAGCTGTCCTCAAAATGTTTTTATTATTGTCAGTATCCATGTTTAAACATCCTCTAAGCCTTTGTGTTAGTGTCAGACTGTTAGACTTGGTTGCTGTCAAGTTAATAATTACCTGTCCTTTCAAATGACTGGTTTATATTAATCTCAAGTGTCCCACTGAAAATTTGGCAGTGAAGTTTAGTTAAAAATGTTAATGATTCCTTTTCTCTGTCTCATTATTTGTTTCTTCTTAGACAAACAAGACTGGAAAACACCATCCAGGAACCTGAAACTGCCACGGCAACCAGCACTAATAAAGACACCAACACCAATGTGCCTTTAACCTCTGACATGTCTTCTCACAAATCAAGGGGACAAGCTGCAGTGGCAGGTTTAAGAGGGGACCAGGGGCCCGCCAAGTCATTCGCCAAACAAGGCGCTAAGGTGGAAAAGGAGAGCAGGCCATCTGCAGCATTTGGTGGCCGGAGCCCGACGGAAACGTCGGGAACCAAGGCCAAGAAGGAGAAGACGTCCATACAGGATGCTTCCAGTGAAACGCCACACCGAGAGGAGACCACCACTACGCTGTCAATCAAACGCAAAGACATTCCGGTGCATTCAGCCACAACCGGCATTAAATCTAGAATCCCCAAAAAGTCGACATCCAACAGTGACGCAAAGTCTCCGGTGACACCGGACAAAACCGCTGTACCAGACATCTCAGGGTCCGTGGTCAGTCCCACGACACAGAAACAACACAAATCAAAAGAACCGTTGTTTAAATATCCAGCAGCCACTAGTAAAGTTGTTAGAAAGCCAAGTTTAGAGGATAGCAAGTTTGCAAAAGCTCAGTCAATGGACGTTTCCCCGACAAAAGCACCATCGACCCTCACAAAGCACAGCAAAGAAAGGAAGGCTGAGGACCAAAGCTCGGCGAAACTGGTTAATGGACTGGAAAAAAGCCATGTGGAGAAGACTATTGTAAAGGCCCAACCTACTGACATAGAAAATACGGATGTTAAAAAGCAGGTGCAGGTGGAGGCCAACATTTCCACACCATCAAAGAGCCGGCTGCCCATTTCATCGCCTGCAAGGAGTGAAAGAATGACCAACAGCACCAAAAATAAAAAGAGTACTGTTGCTGAGGCAGAGTCTGGTAGCAGTAATACGCCATCCCAGCCGATGAGTTCAGAACAGCAGGGACCTCTAAAACCTGAAGATAAGATTGCTCGAGAGATACGATCTCTGGACCATGAAAGTCTTGAAAAAGGTAGGAAAAGAAAGTGTTTACTTCACTATATGTTGTTATGAATTTTTGTATTTCAATCTTGCTAGTCCAAATTTGTACTTTTCATTTTTTACATTTAAATGCACATACACTTATTATATTTTATTTTATTTGACCGTTATTTTTTTCTATATTACTTTAAACTATTTATATTAGTTTTAGTATATTTGTAGTTGTGTAGCTGAGAGGTAATGTTGTCATTTTTCTCAACAGAAACAAAGATGACTACCATCCCACCTGAGCAACTCTCGAAAAATAAAATAATGCAGGGGAAGACTGACACAGAGACACAAAACTCTCCCCTGCCATCTAAGACAACTCTCTCATTTAAGCTTAAAAAATCAAGCACCAACAAACACAGCCCTAAAAGCCCACAGAGGGATTCAACCGAGCCCTCGAGTACTTCAAGCAAGCTTCCAATGGCACACCAGAAAATACAAAGTCAAATTTCAAAGTCAAAAAAAGAGTATTCCTCTACCGAGTCTTTGACGGAAGAGACCAAATGGAAATCTCCTAAAAAGACGAATCAGGACCCGTTCAATGTGGGCAGTGCGGTACAAGACCTGAAGAAGGACAGCACCAATGATGATACATTACTATCGTCTCAGTCTGATTCTGAGTCAGTCCCTAGAGATGATTTATCCACCACTAGCTCTTCACAGGACACAAAAGAAAAGTCACATCTTATTGCCGGCCTTTCAGCAAGGTGTGAAACTGAGACAGACAGAATGACAGATGAAGGGCAAGGTGAAGGCAATGCTTCATTAGTTAATGTAAGCAGCCCTACAGAAATACAATCTCCCATCGTCACAACACCACAAGAAGATTATGCCATTTTCACCACAAGCCCTCAAGTAGAAGCAACGATATTCATGGGCCCTATACCTGAAAAGGTGCCCTGCATTGAAGATGTAGATCCCATAAGAAATCAAAAAGCAGGTGAGCATGAGATTGAAGTGGGTGATGCCCCTACTTATAGTCAGGAAGAAGAGCCTGAAGCACAGATGTTAACAAAAACTGTAACAAAACCTCCACAAATCAAAGACAATCTACCTAAACAGGATGAGCAAACTGTATTACCACCAGAATCCCATGAAGCCAAAGATAACGACAAAGCCACACCAGAGACAATAACAGAAACAAAACAGGATGAAAGCCCTTCTGGACTTTCTGCTGTATCAGCTGATGACATAATATCTTCCAATGAGGGTGCAAATTATATAGTTACCAAACCAGTAGTACCCCAGATCGACACCCAAACTAATGAGAATAGTGTTGCACCCAATGATTCTCTGACTGTCAAGGGTCAGGCTAAGAATAAGCCAGTTTCACAAACAGAAGCAGCAAGCAAAAGTAATGGATCTTCTTGGCTGTCTTTAGATGACCAACGTGCTGACGGAATAGAATCAACTTCAATTTTAACGACAGCCTTTTCAAAAGATAATGATGAAGAACCACCGACATTGATTGGAATTCAAGAAAAAACGGACACATCTTCTAAGATACCAACCACAGACGCAGTGCTTGAAAAGGCTAGGATGCCGATAACAACACAAGACAGTGAGGGACGACGCAAACAAGAGGACGTTGACATGACGGTGGTAAAGGCTGTAGACAGACAGTCACAGGCTACGATTGTCCAGAGATCCACTGAAATGGCAGAGAATCATTTAGACAAAGAGATGCTTTCAGGCACACAGCATCTGCCTGAGAACGATGCAGCGCTGCAGAAAGGCTCACAGCAAAATGACAAGATGAATGAGAGCTCAGAGGAAAGTGAACAACAGACTCGTTGCCACCAGGACCCTGAGGCCATGGCAGTGGAAAATGGAGCAGAGAAAGTGATAACTATATCAAAGAAACTCTCTGATGTCATACCAAAGGTAGCCTCTGACTCAGAGCAGAAACCCCATAGTGTGAGCTCAATTACTGCAGAGCAGAAAAGCAAAGTTGCGGACCATGTGGAAAAATCTAGTGTAATGGCTGCAACTGCCATCAGCAGTGAGATAAATACAACACAAGCCTGCATCAAAGATAATGTAGAGAGTGAAGAGAGAAAGGCAGTGCAAGAAGACCAGCAGATGACATCATCCGCAATACAAACAAAGCAGGAATCGGTGTCCATTTTAGTTAACAATGAAGAGTTAAACGGCAGTGTTGGAAACGCAGAAAACAATGTTGTGAATAATGAAAGCCCAGGGGCACAGAACTCAATAGAGCAATCTAAAGCAAATGACAATGTTGTTCCAAAGGATGTCAATGTAAAAAATTCTGAGCAGAAAGTAGAGACAGCAAACAATGAGAAATTGAGTTCAGTCATTGAAAATGTAGCCATTGGGGTGGATGCTCAGGAAGCAGCAAAAACGCAGGAGTCATCAACGGTAATTTTGGGGATTGAGACCTCAGCGAAGGACACAGATTCTAAAGTTAGTCCTACGAAGGACCCCATAATTATTGCTCAAGATCAAAAGATTCAAAAACCAGAGAAGACCCCCGATTCCCTGGTGAACGCAACCCCAAAAATGACAATTATCAGCTCTGATGTTCCGAAGGAGGATTATGAAAAATATTTCATGAAGGAGAAAATGAACGCAGAAATCAAGGACAAATGTAGTTCATCCTCTGAAAACATTGAAGTTGTGTCAAGCACAAAACAAGAATCTATGGCCTTCAAGAAAGACATTTCAATGACAGCTGAAAAACAGAATGAAAATGAGAGAAAAGGAGATGACAATATCGTTTCAAAGGATTCACAGATGGAATCAACACATACATTGAAAGTGACTACTACGGACACTCAAGAAGATGCCAAGGCCTTTACTAAACAGGAATCTAACCACTTGGAAGGTACTAGAGATAAAACACAACACAAAGCTAATGAAGTTTTAACCGAGACACCAGTCTTAGTGATGGACTCATCACGAGAAACAAAAGCCATGAACACTGATGCTCAGGAAGCAGCAAAAACACAGGAATCATCAACAGTAATTTTGGGGGTTGAGACCTCAGCGAAGGACACAGATTCTAAAGTTAGTCTTAAGCAGGATCTCAAGGAGCCCACTGTTATTGAATGTAAAGATGAGAGCGTTCCAAAACCAGAGAAGACCCCACATTCCCTGGTGATCTCAAGGCAAAAAATGACAGCTATCAGCACCGATGTTCCAAAGGAGGATTGTGAGAAAGATTCAAGACAGGAGAAGATGGACACAGAAATCAAGGACAAAATAAGTTCATCCTCTGAAAATATTGCCATTGTGTCAAGCACAATCCAGGAGTCGGTGGCCTTCAAGACAGACACTGCAGATAAAACACAAAACAAAGCTGACGAAGTCTTAACGGAGACACCGGTCTTAGTGATGGACTCATCACAAGAAACAAAAACTATGAACACTGATACTCAGAAGGATGTATTTGCTGAATCATCAACAGACATTTTGAGGGTTGAGACCTCAACGAAGGACACTGATTCTAAATTTAGTCCTAAGGAGGACCCCATTATTGTTCAAGGCCAAGATCAGAAGATTGCAAAATCAGAAAAGACCCCAGATTCCATTGTGAATGCAACACAAGAAATTACAGCTATCAGCACTGATGTTACAAAGGAGGAAAAAGATTTAACACAGGAGAAGTTAAACACAGAAAACCAGGATAAATGTAGTTTATCCACTGAGAATATTGACATTGTGTCAAGCTCAAAACAGGAATATGTGGTCTTCAAGAAAGATGTTTCAATGACAGCTGAAAGGCTGAATAAACATGAGAGAAAGGGAGATGACGATGTCTTTTCAGAGGAGAGCTCAGATTCACAGATAAGATCAACACAGACATCTAAAGTGATGACGACTGATGAGGAAGTCAAGACCTTTACTCACGAGGAATCCAAATCAATATCAATAATACATGAACCATTGGTAGACACTACAGATAAAACACCAAACAAAGTGAAGGAAGTTTTAACAGAGACACCAGTCTTGGAGATAGACTCAACACAAAAAACTAAAGTCATAAACACTGACACTCAGAAGGATGCATTTGCAAAAGGAGCAGTGAAAACTCCCGAGTCATCAACAGACATTTTGAGGGTTGCGACCTCAGCAAAAGACACCGATTCTAAAGTTATTCCTAAGCAGGACCCCATAATTGTTCAAGATCAGAAAGGCACAGAACAGGGAGCAAATAAGAGGCCTGTCCTTGAACAAATGGTCACTATAGTTGATTCAAAACCTTTTTCAAAGGCAAGCTTAGATTCACAGATTAAGTCACCCCACGCATTGAAAGTGACGGCTACTGACACTCAAGAAGAAGCTAAGACCTTCACTAAACAGGAATCCAAACCAACATCAATACAACATGAACAGTTGGAAGACACTACAGATAAAACAAGCAAAGCTAAGGAAGTTTTAACCGAGACACCAGTCTTAGTGATGGACTCGTCACAAGAAACAAAAGCCATGACCACTGAGACTGCAGCCAAGGACTCAGTTTCTAAAGTTAGTCCTAAGCAGGACATTGAGACCATCATTATTCAAAGTCAAGATCAGAAGATTCCAAAACCAGAGACGACGCCAGATTCTCAGGTGAACGCAACACAAAAAATGACAGCTATCAGCGCTGATGTTCCAAAGGAGGATTGTGAAAAACATTTAACACAGGAGAAGATAAACACAGAAAACAAGGACAAATATAGTATATCCACTGACAGTATTGAGATTGTGTCAAGCTCAAAACAGGAAATGGATTTCAAGAAAGGTGAAAAGCTGAAGGAATCTTCAATAGACATTTTGAGGGTTGAGAACTCAGTGAAGGACACAGATTCTAAAGTTAGTCCTAAGCAGGACCCCATAACTGTTCAAAGTCAAGATCAGAAGATGAAAAAAACACAGGAACCCTCTGGTCTATCGTCAGAAGCCAAATATCCAAAGTCTGACTCAAGGCAGGACACAGAAACAGTAGTAGAAAACAGTCTTGTGGAGGAGAGGGAAGGCACAGAACAGAGAGCAAATAAGAGGTCTGTCCTTGAACAAATGGTCACTATAGTTGATTCAAAACCCCAACCCTTTTCAAAGGAAAGCTCTGAGTCACAGATGAAGTCAACACACGCATTGAAAGTGACCACTACTGACACTCAAGATGAAGTTAAGGCCTTCACTAAACAGGAATCCAAACCAACTTCAATAAACCATGAACAGCTGGAAGACACTACAGATAAAACACCAAACAAAGCTATCAAAGTTTTAACAGAAACACTAGTCTTAGAAAAGGACTCTACAGAAAAACCAAAAGCCATGAGCACTGATGCTCAGAAGGATGCATTTGCAAAACGAGCAACGAAAACTGATGAGTCATCAACAGACATTTTGGGGGTTGAGACCTCAGCAAAGGATAAAGATTCTAAAGTTATTCCTAAGCAGGACCCCATAATTATTGAACATGAAGATCAGAAGAATAAAAAAACTGTGGAACCCTCTGACCTAGCGATAGAAGCCAAATACTCAAAGTCTGACTCCAGGCTGGGAACAGAAACAGCAGTAGAAAACAGTCTTGTGGAGGAGAGGAAAGGCAAAGAACAGGGAGAAAATAAGAGGCTTGTACTTGAACAAATGGTCACTATCGCTGATTCAAAACCCCAACTCGCCAACAAAGTTGCACAGAATCAAAAAGACAAAGTTACACAGAAAGATCAGTTAACAAATGCAACAAAGATTGACACAGATGGACAAAATCAAAAGACTGTTATTTCTACCAAAGCTGTGGAGGTTAAGGACAAAGGTATCCAACAAAAACCCAAACACAATGCTGCCTCAAAGAACAGTATTATACCACAGACCACAGATTCACCAACACGTGAATCAAAAGCCGTTACAGCTCAGAACTTGGTGAAAAGCTACACAGATGTGGGGAAAACGAATGAGTCATCAATACAGGCCACTGCCACACAGACATTCCCAAAACAGGTTTCAAAAACACCAAAGCTGGGAGAAACCGAGCGCAACAGTGAACCATCTCATTCTGTTATAAGCAATGTGTCTAGTGCATTTGAACTGAGGCAGGCCTCTCCCTCCAGTTGGTTAGATGTGGAACAAGTACCTAAACTTGACAATAGGAAGGAACACAAAAGATGGCAAGACACCAGGCCCAGTGACGATAGGTGTCTGGAGCCAGAGCATTTGGATGATTTCATCAGGAGCATCAAGGAGGGAGGTATTCCTTTCTCGCATCCTCCCAAGAAGAAGCTTAGCTATATCAAAGGCCTGCCTCCACCATTTGCTCTGCCGGCCATCAAGGAGGACAATATGGAGAAAGTGCTCGACCCATCCCAGTTCAAGTTTGGCTTGAGGAAACAAACACAAGATTCAAGGGACCTTTCCCCGGCTATGGTTATAAAGCAGAAAATCGAAGACAGGAACGGAAAGAAACCGCCGAAAAGTGCAGAGAGAGGAGCGAGCTTCATTTTCAAAGCCATGCAGAGACCAGCTCAAGATGGTGTGACAGCACTGGCCGAGGAGCAGGACAAGGAGAGGAATAGTGATATCACCAAAGATCAGCGAGGAGAAATTAATAAAGAAGAGCCTGAAAAGTTTAAGTCCAGATTAGAAAGGATGTCTATCCTCTCAAGCCTGATGAGCTCCCCCAAGTCCCCCAGAAAAGACAGGGCGGAAGTCACCGCCACAAATAGCACCGCTCCATCGGGCCAACGAGACAACATTCTTTCCCCAGGAAGACAGGGGATTGTTTCTTTAGCTCTGTCTGGCGAGGAGCCAAGTGGTTCAGGCATAAAAGGCAAGGATAGAGGCTTGCCCGTTGTGTGTGTTGGAAAAGGTGCAGCCAGTGAATCACTCGTCAGCCCCTCCTCCCCTCCCTCTCTCCCCTCCTTCTCCGAGATTAAGCTGCCGGATCACTTGGAGAAATATCTCAAAACGGACAAAAGGACCTCTGGGGCCCCGCAAGGATCCACACAGGCTAATCACCTCAACGGAAAGGCCAAAGCGAGCACAGTTATGGACGTGGCTCCAAGTGCTAACGTGGACGAGGGACTAAAAAGCCCTGCAGGACTACCTCCTAAAAACAAATATATCAAGCCCCTCCCTCCAAATGGACCAGCTACTATTAAACCTAAGGTGAGAATTTAAATGTTTTTGCAGTACAAAATCTTTTCTTTTACTGCACTCCTGTCGCTATTTTTTCCGTACTTTGTTTGTGTTTAGTCATTTTTAGATTCTGATAATTTTTCAATTGTAGGATTGTAGATGTATGATAATTGTGTGCAGAAAGGGAATGGCTGTCCTTGGCGTGCTCACTACCAACAATAGACAGATTAATTCTTGCAAGAGAATGAGTTTTGACCTGTTAGAGGCTGTAAAGTTGTTCCGACCTGTAGAACAGTGGAGATCACCTTGTCAGTCCCATTGCAACAGATCTTGATTGCTTGTTTTTTAGTACACGGACATTCCAAGCTTACCTACGTTATGAATCTCTTGCAAGGGAAGGCAGAGAGAAAACCACGCTGCCAGCCATAGAAATCCAAACGCCCAGCTTCCCTATAGTGTATTGATTCAATCTACTCACATGCAAATAAAGCATGCCCATCCAAAAAGCATTTACATGTTTGCCTCATGGAAATGGAAATACTCTACCACGTTGTCAGCGATAATGTAGTGAACAATGCAGTGTTTTAGTACAGTAAACACAAATATTCAAATGTTTCCTGTTTCCTTTACAGAAACAAGTTGAAATAAGAGGGTTCCACAAAAGACCCGGAAAGGTAGGAATCCAATGGCTTTTCATTCACCACTCAATACTCAATATATCGTTTGTAAGATATTATGTTAATATATATACTTCCTGGTTCAGATTGTCATCCATGAGCTTGCTGAGTTCGGAGGGCAGGCCTACGAGATCCTCCGAGACATGGAGGACGCCTCCACCATGGCTCTGTCGCCCGTCATCTCAGTCAAAGTCACACGAGGATGGTAGGAAGTGGCCTGCTTTTTAAAATGTCACAATGTTTTCTTTTTAATACGCAACAGCTGATTTTAGTGATATGGTGAAGAGTATACCACATATTTAATGCACTTATTGCTTTGTTTCGCATTCATGCTGCCAGGTTTAGAATTGGAAAGTTATCACCTGGTAGTTGGTAGTTGGCTACCATTGGTAGTCAAATATCCAGATTCGCTCCTTTGCACAACCCAAATAATGAATGAAATTCAAAAGCAGGCCTGAGCAGGCCCTTGGCAAAATGTCGTTTAAATGATGAATGTTACATTTCCTGACATGATTGTCTGTTTTAAAAAGCTGGATCCTGTATGAAAAGCCTGGATTCCTGGGCCGTACCATTGCTCTGGAGGAAGGTCCCACCGATCCTCTCATGAATATGTGGGCTGAGGAGGGAACCCCCACGTCCCCATTACCCATTACAACAGCTCCCATGGTGATAGGATCTATTCGCCTGGCTGTTAGGGTAAGTTACCGGTCCAATGTTTTAATTAACAAAATGCATGTCCATGCTTTTAGTTTTCTGTCATGTAGTTGGTCTCTACTTTCCCCTGGGCCACAGAAGGTTCCTGGTTCATGCCATTTTTATAGATTCTATCTTTTTTGTGAGAATACACATTTTTTCATGTCATTTTTGTAGATTTTCTTTTTTGATATATAAATAAGAGAATATCTATTCTTTTTTAAGATAATAATTATAGAATAATAAAACATGAGCCTAAATCACCTTTCATTGAAGTTTTTTTTGTCGCTATTTGACAGGACTACAGCGTACCTCGTATTGACATGTTCACCGAGGTCAACGGGATGGGCCGGATGTCGTCCTTCTGCGACAACACTGTCGAGCTGGGCTCCTACGGCAGAACCCCCACCACCGGCTCCATCAAGGTCCAGTCTGGGGTGTAAGTTCTGCTGACACAGCACTCAACACTTCAGCTCAACTGATACTGAGACAGTAGCGACCAGGTAGTGAGCTTCTGTGGAAAAACCCAATGCAGGTTTACATTCAAACAGAGTTAATATCGTGTGGTAGACAATACAGTCACTAATGCTAATACGTATACCCATGAACAGTGTGAATGGATAAGCCAAACATTGGTCTGAACCGAGTCGAAATTAGGGCAAAACTAGTATTTGGCATTACATTGAATGAAGACAGAACAAACTGAATTACAAGACCCTGTAATTCTGTTTATTCTGTCTGTGATAAGGGAAACGAGAGAGAAAAGGAGTATTGAAAGTCAGCTTGCAGCATTTTTTTTTACAACTGTTTTCTTCGACCAGTATAGAATTCACACTGCAGGCTAGCGCCTGTGAGAGTGACAGAATGTGAACTGCCACTCTGTTTTGCTGCCGTGTTACTTGGTTTATGACTTTCTCGTGGTGCGAAGAGCCAAAGTAATTAGCACCTTTCTTAGTTTTCTAAGATGCAGTCTTTTTTTTTACAGCTCTCTGGTAGGGTTTAGGGATAATTAATTAATATACACACACACAAACACATATTCACACAGATCAAATATAATAGAACAAGATAATTAATTAATTATGAATGAATTATTGTCGATAATGTAAAGTTGGATGTCGTCTCTCTGTCTGTCCATCAGGTGGTTGGTGTACAGTGACATTGGCTACGACGGCCTGCTGGCGGTGCTGGAACCTGGGGAGTATCCCTGTCCACAGGCCTGGGGCTTCGCCCAGCCCTTCATAGGCTCTCTGAGGGCCCTCCGCATGGTACCTCACCATAATACACACTACATTATATTATTCATATGAATACAGCTGTTACAATACAAGATAAATGTCATGGTACTTAAGGGGTGATTCAGTTGTAAGAAATCAAGTCCGGGAATATATTACAGGCTTTATTGGTATTTAGACAGCAGTAGAATGATATACGTGCTGGTATGGCCTGCAACATAAAGGGAAATACTTTAAACACAAGACAAAAAGAAAGAAAGAATATCTAGCTGGAAAATGACCACATGGTTGGGTTACACAGAAGAAAGAAATGATGAGCACAGATCCATTGCTCTTCCTGTTTATAACAACAGCAATATAAATACATAACATAAGAAATACATAAGATGAAATGAAGAAACAAAGTACTCACTTTTTAGGCAGTAACATATATATATATATTTATATACAATTAATGTAGTTAGGCCCCAGGTGAGTTTACTTTCACCAGAGGGGGCGCTGTGGTGCCTGGGAATTCTGAACATACAATACATCATGAAATATACATTACAGCTGCTACAGTATAATACATAATATAGAATGTATGTATAATATACAATACATAATGTCATATACAATAGTCAATACAATACACTTTACAATAAGTCACATAATATGTAAGTGTAAGAAGAGCCTTACTGAGGATCGTATTACACTTAAATGTTATTATTAGTATTGTGGACTTACAAATCATATTATTGTTCATCACAGGGTGCAATAAAGGTGGAGCACCCCAATGAAGTCAAGGTGAGTTTTAAAAACACAGTTATCTCTGTTTCTCAACACAAAACATGTACAAAATTCATGTCAACATTAAATCCAATGAATCACATTTAGTAACACACAGGAGAAGGTCAGTAGTAGCAGTAGGGAAAGTAGTGCTTTTAGTAGCCAGAAAAAAATGTATATGTATATGTAAATAAAATGTAACAAATATTTGTTTTAATATTTTTTGAAGAATTGAAGTCTTTAATTGCGCGGCAGTTGTGATTGTAACATATAATTAACAGTGAGTTTAATTGGATGGATGTGTGAGTAATTGGATCGTATCCAATTCCTCACACATTGCGACACACTGAAGCCGGTTGTTTGTATGAGTGTCAACTGCTGTGGGATCTGGTTAAGTCCTGCAGGCTCAGCAGTTACATGGCAACATAACGCGCTGTCTAGATTTGGGTACATTTGGGTATTTGTTAAGAAATACAAGAAATAGCAATAGCAAGATAGATACTTAAATCATCATACTTAAGTCATAATTAAGGACAGATGCTGAAATTGTTAGAAATGGAAGCAGTCGTGATATTCTTAACTGTAATTCCTAATCCATTGCCATAGCCAGCTAGTTCATATTCAATGGATAAGCCATTTAGCATGTAGCTTATCCAATGGCATTTTTACTGTGCGTGTAGGCGTGCATGCTGTGACAGACTACAGTCTGAAATCTCTTTGTTGTTTGGGAACTAGTTCATGTACTAAATTGAATTGACAGATAGGTGGGAAATACCCTTAAGAATGACTGGCATTTTACCCCAGGTCAACCCCCTAGGCACACACACACACGCTCTCTCACACACATAGACACACACGCACACATAACATGCACGCACACGCACAACCACACCCACACCCACACACTCACACACACACGCACACTCTCTCTCTCACACATACACACACATGTATACATGCACGCACGCACACCCACACACTCACACACACACACATACATACACGCACGCATACATGCACACACGCACGCATACATGCACGCACACATGCACGCACACACACAAACACACACACACTCAGGTAATTTAATCTTTTTACACACTCTGGTCTCTTCTCAGGCTGTGGTATTTGAGAAGCCTGACTTCGAGGGGGCGTGCCTGGAGCTGGACAGTGAGATGTGTAACCTGCTAGCAGGAGACCAGGAGGAGCAGGAAGCAGAGGAGGGAGATGGAGCGGGGAGGAAGAGGAGGGTGCTGGCTTCAGTGGGCTCGCTGAAGATTCTTGCTGGACTGTGAGTGCTTTAGTGGAACTTTAAGGAGAGAACTGTATGTACATTATCTACAATGATATTCTTATTACTGAATTACTATTACTGTCATAACCATACATACTATGGGTAGGTGTAAAATAAGGATAACAAATAAATTAATAAATAACATTTTAATTCATTCATTCATCAATACATTACCCTCCCATTTTAAAAATACATTACCCCCCTGACCCAAAAGAAATATTTTTCAAAATATCATTTGTCTGTATGTATAGAACATATCCAGTCCTTGCATAACACTAACCATGGCAACCTCAAACTTTCTACACTAATACTGGTAGTAGTGTCTATTTTGTGTTCTGTGGAATATATTCTTGTGGTGAACCTAAAGCTTCTCCGGTTGTTATTTCCCTCCCAGGTGGGTGGGCTACGACGAGGAAGACCTGGAGGGCCGACAATACATCCTGGAGGAGGGCCAGTATCCTCATTTCAGCGACTGGGGAGGGACAGAGGACGGCCTGCTGTCCCTGAGACCCATAGTCACTGTAAGAAAACATCCCAGAGATGGAGCTAATGTTGTAGATTCATGAGTTTTATTCATCAAATGCACAGTAAAACACAGGGTAGTTCTGAGCTATGACATTCTTAAGACAAGGCACGCTCATCTAGGTAGTAGTTACTGTAATAATAATAATAAAGTAATGTAGACCCAAATATTTATTCAATATACTTGCAATGTTCCCCATTGTCCAACTATCACTGTAGAGTATAGTTTATCAGCCTTTTCTTTGCATGGCATTTAACAAATCACCAATATTTTGTGTGATTTACTTTTGCTTGTTTTTGAAGCATAACTTTTTAAGCTTGACTAGCCTTGTTTGCCTGACTTTTACTTCACGTCTGTACTTTCTTTCTTTTTCGTTCCTTCAGGACTTCCTGTCTCCGCACATCAAACTATGCAGTGACCTGAACTTCGGGGAGCGCGGGGCCAACATAGACCTGCTGGAGCCCGTCATCGCCATGGAGAACACAGACTTCGGTTCTAAGACCCAGTCCATCAACGTGCTGGGAGGAGTGTAAGTTATGATCCATCTGGCAACTCAAGACAAGTTTATGTGTTAAGATCTGTAGTACAGTCCCAAGGGGCTGTTAACAAACAGACAGTAAAATGCTCACAATTTAGATTGTGAGATGTAAATTGTGAGATGTTTTATCTGTGATCGTAAGTGCCAAGTTCTCGGCATGCGTAAGTTCAAGCTATGCCTTCTTCTTTGATTTCTAGTTTTGGGCGTGTGTGTGTGTGTCCCAGTTCAGTCTTTACGGCCAGCACACACATGCAAATATGCACACTGACACACACACTGCCACACCCAGTCCCCAGGTACACGTGAATAAACAGTGCGACACTTCTCTGTCTACAATGGCTTCAGAAAAATCGTTATGAAGGGCATGGGTTTATTTTGTTTATAAAGTCACCAGGCATCCGTTGGGGTTACTGGGTTACACCACCAGACCTCTATGCAGCAAAGAATGGTGCGGCCTTACCAACACAGAAGGCTGTGTCCACTGTACGCTGTGGAACCAGTTTTGGAAATCCTTTGCAAATGAGTTTTCTAGGATTGTGGACGTTAAGACAGGCCGGCCAGCCAGCTTTGAAAACTGCAAGCTAATTCCAACCTAATTCACCAGTTTAGTCCATCGGTCCACCGTCATCGTATCACAAAACAATCCAACCTTTACACATGACGCAAACTTTCTGCATGTATTGTAGAGCGTTGTTTAACATTTAAAACACGTATGTTTACAAGCAAACAAAAAATGAACAGCATCCTTCTAAAAATGTTTTGTTGTAAAACGTTGTTACTGTGCTGCCCCTCCACTTCACCTCATTGATCGTGTGTCCTGTATATGTCTGTGTGTGTGTGTGTGTGTGTGTGTGTGTGTGTGTGTGTGTGTGTGTGTGTGTGTGCTCCCGGGCAGGTGGGTGGCCTTTGAGAAGGTGGCATTCAGCGGGGAGCTGTACGTGCTGGAGAAAGGCCTCTATGGAAGCCCCGAGGACTGGGGAGCTCAGAACTTCAGGGTCTGCTCCATTCAGCCTGTTTTCCAGGTAGGAAGACTCTCTCTGAGAATGATGTACAGGCTATCACTAGTCTAGAGTCTCTGGGGTTCTTCACTCCTAGCCCAACGAGTCCTGGGTTCAACAGTTAGACTGTAACGTACATCGTTTAGTTTTGTGATGCGTGTAATGTCGTCTTGAAAGTAATGTGCCCGTTGACATCTCAACTCATTAGTGCTGTGTTAATAGTACTGTATCATTGATTCATTATATATTAAATGTATGTATATACAGTATATATATATATATATAAATATAAAAGTATGTGCCACATATCATTCATTCATTTTAATGGTTCACATTTCATCTCGCTATCTGTCTTTTCAGGACCTTTCAGTATCGAGCAAGTTCAAGGTGAGTTTGGCTCAACAAAATGGCTGATTGTGTCGTAGAAATTGATTGTTAATTGAAATTGATCGTTCTCCTCATCCATTTAAACATTGTTTGTACATCTGTGCTGTATGTATGTGTGTGTGTGTGTGTGTGTGTGTGCGTGTGTGTGTGCGTGCATGTGTGTGTGTGTGTGTGCGTGTGTTGCAGGTGCATCTGTATTCAGAGGAGGACTTTAAGGGCAGGGAGGTGGTCTTGGAGGATAGTGTAGTGGCCCTGGACGAAGACTTCACTCCCAGGTCCTGCAGGGTGATGGCTGGCAGGTAAAACACACAGCTTGCTCGGCTTGAAACTCACTCAATTGAGGAAGATTTTTGCTAATTTGATAATTCATGTCTTGTTGGAGTGAATAAAATAAACAATGAAAAAATGAAACAATAATGAAAAAAAAGAAAAATCATTATTATTATAAATGATTATCAATTTGAGTTTTTTAAGTGTGTGTGTGTGTGTGTGTGCGCGTCTGCATCTCTGTCTTCGTCAGTTGGGTGGCCTACGAGGGGCCCCAGTTCTCAGAGAACATGTATGTGCTGGAGGAGGGAGAGTACCCCAGCCCCGAGGCCATGGGCTACCTGTCCAGTGACTCCACCATCCGCTCCATGCAGACCACGGGACATGTAAGCGCTGCTGTGTCTTCTGTGTGTGTGTAACCAAGCATGTTATATTCCACATTTTAAATGGTGAGACTAGATGTTACAATGAAAACAAAACGCTATTTTTTGTTGTGTCTGATCACCCTTTGGTCGTCCTGTTCCTCATCACTCTTCTTCTTCTTCGTCTGTTTGTCCAGGAGTTCTCCCTTCCCTCTGTGAGTCTGTTCAGCAAGCTGGGCTGCAGGGGTCGCAGGGTCACGCTGACCAGTGGAGTCGTGAACCTGCGGCAGATGGGCCTGGATACACGCATACGCTCTCTAGTGGTGGACGGAGGAATGTACGTGACCATTGATTTAAAATGTTTTAATATAAAAAAAAATCTTGTTTTAACACTTTACACTTGTATTGAATGTTGTGATGTGTCTTTGAGTATTTAGAAAAGCACTACATTAATACAATGTATTGTTGCATTATTATTATTGAACAGATGACACATTTTGATTGTCTACTCAGGCTGTAGGGAATGGAAATCAGACAATCCTCTTCATATATCCACATACAGGCCCGCTACGTTCCACTGAGGGACTCTTTAGCTTAACTTGTAGCATCCAAGAGACGATCGCAAGTGCGCAGCACAAAAGCACAAGAATATATTTAAAACTTGGCTTAAGACAGGAAGACTTCACCGACATATACCACTGGGATCATTTAGCATTTGCTCTACGCTCATTTTATCCACCATACATATGTCTTCTTCATGTGTCTTGTCATTTTGAGTGTGAGTGAATCTAAATGACGAGGAGAGTGCTAGTAACGGTCTCCTCCACAGGTGGGTGTTGTACGAGGGAGGGAGCTACCGTGGTCGACAGATTCTGGTGCAGCCGAGTGAGATTGGAGACTGGTGCAGGTTCAGCAGCTGGCAGCACATCGGGTCCCTGCGGCCGTTACTTCAGGTAACAAACACATCCGTGCGCCTGTTTGCTTTTTCTAACCCACATTAAACACTGAGTGTAGAATAGACCAGCCTGCTAGTGGTAACGTTGCTGTATTTTTGTTGGCTTCGGATCTCAAGTTTTTTTTTTTGCAAACGAGGCCAGCGTAATTATATGTAATTGTTTCTGAAAATGTAATGTTATGTAAAGGACTGCCCAGTGTTGTCCGTTGAGAGACAGGAATTATAGCATGTACCATATAAAGGATATCGTTTTGTCACTCAACATACTGTGTTCAAGCTTACTGAAGTATGTTTCTTGCATTTGTCTATTCAATATGGGCTTATATATATATATATATATATATATAGCTTCCCCACACCTAACATTCATTTTTTTCACCAATTCCTTCTCATCCATGGTTCAAGTCCTCCCCAGTCCGGGACTGGACCCAGCAGGTTGTGTGGGTCTAGCTAGCAGTACTATCATTGTGACCCAGCATGATGATGTGTTGTTATCCCACCAACCAGAGGCAGCTGTACTTCCGCCTGCGGAGCCGGGAGACGGGCTGCATGATGACGCTGACGGGCAGCCTGGAGGACATCAAGCTGCTGAGGCTGCAGGCGCTGGAGGAGAGCGGTGGCATGGAGCAGCTCTGGCTCTACCAGCACGGCCAGCTCACCTGCAAGGTCATTCACACTCACACTCACACTCACACTCACATCACACTCACACTCACATTCACATTACTTCATTGATCCTGGCCGGAGGGAAATTGTTTCTGTCATACAGTTGCTCTGCTCAAATAATATAAATTTTAATATATCGACGTAAACAAACATATAAAACGGTATACAGTATATGGCAATACAAAT
>OOFB01037178.1:21005-32377 GCA_900323305.1 Trachyrincus murrayi
AAGGTTGTGGAGAAACAAAGAGCGACCTTTGAGTTTGAGGTGAATGAGGATGAAGTGGAGGGTCGCTGGCTGAAGAATGGAGTTGAGATCCAGTTCTCAGTTGAGGAGAGGTTCAACTACGTGACCATCAGGAAGATCCACCGTCTCACCATCTCTGAGACGTACAGAAGTGATGCTGGGGAATATACTTTCATCGCTGGCAAAAACAGGAGCACCATGAACCTCCGTGTCAACAGTAATTCAAATATTATATATAAATAAGGGTTTTTATGTACACATTTTGACTAATAATGCAGGGAATGCATTAATTATACAATACGATGTAATCTAGACTTGCATATACAGACACCTACATATGAATGGATAAGCATTTAAACTTTAAATCATTTCCACAGTTTGAAACTGTTTCTCATTTCTCTCCCTCTCTAGTCCCAGAGGCCCCTCAGATCATCAAGCACATGGAGCCCCAGTCGGTGGAGGCTGGTAAACCAGCTCGCTTCACAGTACAAGTGACTGGTGTTCCCCAGCCACAGGTCTTCTGGTACAAGAACTCCCAGGCTCTGTCTCCTGGCTTCAAGTGCAAGTTCCTTCGTGATGGAAACGAGCACACTCTGCTGCTGATCGAGGTGTTCCCAGAGGATGCAGCCGTGTACAACTGTGAAGCCAAGAACGACTACGGAGAGGCAACGACTTCAGCTGCTCTTAATGTGGAAGGTTGTCAAACTATTATTATTAAGTGTTATTGTTCATTACAATTGAAAACAAATCCACAACTTGTATGAATATGTATAGGTACACATATTTGATGTGTACCTATACATACACATGCTCCTCATTTTACTGGCCTCTTGTAGATGTTACAGGGCTGGACTCTTGGCTGATATGTGGTCTTGTCTTGTAGTTCCTGAGGTGGTTTCTCCAGAGTCTGGGCCTCAGCTGGCAGCTCCTGTGATCTCCAGACCTCTGAAGGACCTGCTGGTGTCCCAGGGTAGTCCAGCTCAACTGCAGTGCACTGTCTCCGGAGAAGGTACTGCTCCTCTTCTTCTCTTCCTCTTAACAAGTTAGAGCCTGAAGAACATCAGATCAACATCATAAAGATCATGGCAAGCATTTGGATGTGTGGTTATATCTGCTCCTCTAACCCCACGAGAGCAGCTTTATATTATAGCACATTTATATTAGCATGCCGCATACATCTGTACGATATCTGAGGAACTGTAGATCAGTTTGTAGGGCTCAGAGTATTTGATCTGAATGAGTTAAAGTCAACACTGTGCTTCCAGACTTGCAGGTGGTGTGGTATGGTAATGGAAGCGAGATCAGGAACTCAGATATCTACAGGATGTCTCAGTTCGGGGAGACCTGCCAGCTGGACGTGTCCCGGGTGAACCCAGCCCAGGAGGGAGAGTATATATGCACTGCCAGTAACTCAGCAGGGATGGTGTCATGCACTGCAGCGCTGACCCTAGATGGTACGTTTCAACTCACAACTAAGAGAACTTCACTAGCAGATAACAGCTTCATTGCTAGTAGAGCTCTAAACCCTGCATGCGCTTTACTTGTCAAATTCAGAATCCCCATGTGATAGAGGCTATACGAATCTACATATTGTATGTGATAGAGGCTATATTTTGTACATATTGTATGTTATATAGAGCACATTTCTAAACATATATACATACATAATGTATATTCATCCTAGATAATCCTCCTTCTTTTGAGACTCATGTATTCTGCCAAATTAGAACAACTATTGGCTACAAACCAATCTTAATTGAGCCAATAGAAGCCTTCAAATAAGTGGCTCGGTTTCTCAGTTTGTTTGTCCAGCATGCCAGGAAGATATGAGCACTCAAACTATAATATTAGTATGTTTGTTCAGGTGCCAGCTCTCTCTCTCTCTATAGTATATTTAAGTATATAGTATATATGTTTCTTAAACTATGGGTCAGGACCCAAAATGGGTCATGATCCAGTTGGAGGTGGGTCGCAGCCCGACAATGCATAGAACACACAGAGTGTGCTGAGTGTGCGGTTGGGTCCCACGGACACAATTAAATGGTCTTTTGGGTCCCATGATGAAAAGGTTTAAGAAGTCCTGCTCTTTACTATGAGTATATAGTAATATAATGAGCTGATTGGAAGTTTCCTGTGTAGCCTGAAGCACGCTGGACAACAGCAGCAGCCAACCATGCTAGATGTTTGTCTTACTGAAATCACACCGTTCTTAATGTGTCTTGCATGATACACTGTCGACTTTCCAGCATAAAACATATCTTAACAATCAGGGATTGGTAAAGAATTAATCTTTTTCAGCGGAATGCGTCACTGACTTGCACATCCAAACTTTGGAAATGTAGTTTTCTGGTTCTGTACACACTCGAGCACGGAAATAATCCATAGGTGTTGTCCTGTCAAAGCTTGCATGGAAACCAGCCACTGAGCCACCCTATCACTGATCAGGACTCAAACCAGTCACTGAGCCACCCTATCACTGATCAGGACTCAAACCGCCTTTCAAAGCACCACAAACCGCACCCTGGCAGGCTGTGATGCAGTAACCTGAAGAAGTCACCAATGATGTGTTGACCTAATGCCTCTACTCTTTCTTGTTGCCCAGATGAAAACACACAAGCCTTAGCTAGCTCTGAGTGTGAAACAGTGGTCATTCAGAGAGAGCATGTTCAGTCAGAGAGCTCCCACAGTGTGGAGATGGTGTCGGAGTTCTCCTCCATGTCTACCACAATCTTATCCTCTTGGAGGAGCGTTGATGTTCAGAGCTTCACGTCTGAGAGTCTCCCAGCCTCCCCCAAACTGCTCCTAGAGATGAATGATGTCCAGGTGAAAAGTGGTGAGATGGCTACGTTTAGCTGCTCCTTCGATGGGCAGCCCTTCACTTGCGTTGTGTGGGACCATAACGGCCACGGCCTGGCGGAGACGGAGAGGATGAGGAGCTCTGAGAGAGGAGGGCTTCTGTCCCTGATCATCCAGAGTGTTAGCCTGGGAGACCAGGGAGTGTATCGCTGTACGGCCAGCAACACACATGGCCACAACAGTAGCTCTGCTTGGCTCATTGTGGAAGGTGCTTACTCTCTTTTATCCGTCTGTCCTTTCATCTCATCCTTCCATCCGCTTCATCCTTTAATATGTCCTTTAATGTTAGCGCATAACCTCTTAGAATACAGTGAAATAACACTGATCGTTTGTAACTGTTATATAAACAGATATAATTTAGTTTGTCAATTTGTAGTTGATTCACGCCTCCTGTTCCCAGCTTCAAGCTAACATCATCCCTCCATCCTACTAACCCCTTTAGTATTTAAATCTTAAAATAATATTTTTTGCCCTTTGATCCCTAATCACTCTCCCTAACTTTATTCTCAACCAGCCAAAGAAGCGATTATCAAAGCAGAAACTTCCACCCCAACCGAATATGTACGTAAAGTGTCCCAGACAGACAGGGAGCTTCCTGGGCTCCCTGGTCAGGACAAGCCGCTAGAGGAACTGGTTCCTGCAGAGCTCCCTGGTCGAGACAAGCCACTAGAGGAACTGGGCCCTCAGTCTTCCCAGAGGTCTCACAACCTCCTTAGCCTTCTTTACTTCCCTGATGTGGTGCCAGGAGAAGCCGTCTCCAGCCAGCCTGAGCTGCTCCTCAAACTGAGCCCAGACGTGCTCCTCAAAAACAGAGAGCTTGCTCTCTGCTGTGTCTTCAAGGGGGCACCCACCTCCTTTCTTATTTGGCTTCACAACCGCTTAAATGTCAAGGACTCTGTGTCATGCCTAGACTTTAAGAATATGGGGGCTGGACAAGGGAATGGTTCTCCTTTCCAAAATGCCAGCTCAGCCCTGGACGCTGAGGGCTACAGAGTAATGAAAGGTTGGCATCTGCATGCTTTCTGCTCAGCACTCTGGTCAATGCTTCTACCTCCACCGAACCAGAGCCTCCTGATACAAACCAAAACACACCATAAGACAGCACCACACAGCACAATACAGGCTCACTCAACAGCCCAACACAACACACAATACAGGCTCACTCAACAACACCAATTACAGGTAACACCAGACCATGCAACAATTCAGCGACACGAGAAGACAGGGCTCTATCAGAGAGAGACTCGCTTCTATCACTCTTTATTGCCCAGAGAGCAGACCGACTGTCCCAAAGCATGTGGCAAAGTCAAACTGGAGGATAAGGATGCATGATCACTGATCCTAACAGTCATGCATCTTCTGTAAAGTTTGGGGACACCAAGATTAATTTATGTTTGTATCATTTCAGTTCCTGCAGTGGAGGAGGAAACTGTAACGGAGGTCAAGGAGGAAATCAAAGGTAAATATCATAATACATTCTACATAACATAATTTAATGTATCTGCTAATATGTCTTTAATAGTTATTTTTTCTTAAACTGGTCATATTGTGTTTCAAATCATTTTTCTTGTCAGAGGTTGGCTAATGCTCAAGTACTTAAGTTTATTATTTTAACATTTTGTTTCAAAGAGGTTCAACTAACACTTGACATTTGAAGAAAGTAAATTACTTTTGTGTTAGATTGTGAATGTAACTGAATGTAAGGCAGGTGATGTAATCTCATTATTCTACACAGCTTTCTCCAGGGTGGATGAAGAGTCTTACTACACTGGTCTTAACTTGCACCACAAAACCCCAGCACCCCAACTCAAGCCAGAGCCCACACGTTACTCTAGTTCTTTAGAGAAGAAAAAAGAAAAGCCAGTTTTCCTTAGCCAGCTGTCTCCAGCTGCTGTGACTGAAGGGGAAACGGCTAGGTTTACTGTCACAGTGTCTGGCTTTCCCAAGCCCTCTGTTCAGTGGTTCCACAATGGAAAGGGCATCGCAGCTTCCTCTACTTATACATTCACTCATGAGCAAGATGAATACAGTCTGGTCATTAACAAAGTTGAGAGGACATTTGAAGGAGAGTACTCGTGTACTGTATGCAACCGGTTTGGTCAGTCGACCTGCAGTTCATATCTGCATGTTCATCTGAAGAATCCACAGAGATATGAAAAGGAGGTTGAAAGGAGGTATTACCCAACTGGTATGCCCCCTGTATTCACTCGAATGATAGAACCTCTTCGTTCCCCTCAGGGGGGTCAGGCGTTCTTTAGATACAAGGTGACTGGAAGCCCCCTGCCTGAAGTCCAGTGGCTTCGAGGAAGCTACCGCATCCAGCCAAGTGGATTCTGTATCATAGTCAACAACTCAGATGGCTCTGGCTTCATCCAAATCAAGAGCATCAAACAGGAGGACAGCGGCATCTACACTTGTAAGGCCTCCAACCAGTTTGGAGAGGCTTCTTGTCGTGCTGAACTGGTGGTTTTCAGGGAGGCTGTTCAACAGGAACAGCACACAGTCATTCAAGAAAGAGGCTACAAAATAACTATGACTGAGCAAGCCACAGAGTCACGCTTGTACCAGGTCAGCCTTCCAGGACAGGAAAGATCTAGGTCAGACCAGATGGTTTACACTATTGGCACTGAGGACAGGCAGGTCATTCCCAGTGAGCAGGTGGGCACCATTAGAGAGCTCAATATTTCTGCCGCCACTCTCCAGAGAGAGCAGGTCACCCACCAGGCTGCCGTTCTGCAGTCCCATGAGGTGGAGGAGAGAGTGTCTGTGGCTCCTGCCCATCCACCCCACATTTCAGCAGTCCCTTTCAGACAGCTCCACATGGCAGCGTTCACCTCTTCTGTCTTGGAGAGTCAGGACCTCACAGAGCAACACTGTGATCGCATCCTGAGTCCAGAGCTTTTCCAGCTGCAGGCCGCAGAGGAGAAGAAGTCTAAGGTGATGTCAGCTTTATCTGAGGAGGTTGTTTCCCTCTCTACTGTTAGTACAGAGCCTCTCGGTGACAGGGTGTCAGCTAAGATCAAGCCCACCTCAGAACCAAAGCATGTTGTTAGCGGGCCACAGGTGGAGGCACGGCTGCCCCTCATTAGGGAGCCATCCCATGACATCCCCCAGCCCCAGCAGGAGAGGAGCTATAAGGTGAAGGAAGGCATTAAGATCTTATACTCAGCCCAGTTAGCAGACAAGCACGTGCTCCTTGAGGGCCACACCACCCAGCTAGCCACCACAGAATCTGCTGTCAAATCTTCAACCAGCAAAGAACAACCCAGACCCGTCTTGGCCTCAGTCAGTGAGACCAAGCAGGCTTTATCCAAAGAGGCTGCATTCTCGATGCAGAGGCCTGAGCAGGAGATGGCTCGTCTGTGTAGAGATATAGTGATGAAGGAAGCCCTCACAGCAGAGGAGAGGCAGGCTCTTCAAGCTGAACACTCTCAACAGCTCCAGAGTCTGGATAGTGCTGAGACCATTCTGTCCCAGGTGGAGCCACAGCAGGTGTTGCACCTGCAGGTCATCACAGACCAAGACCTCCTCCCCTTCGAGGAGAAGTTCACATGTGACAAGCCAGCTCCAGAGCAGGCTGGCAGCAGGAAAAGTCCAACCATTTTACACAGCGTCAGCCATGATGAGCAGAGGACCGTGGTGTGTGAACATAAAGAAGAGTTTGATGCTACCCCTTGCACCATAACTATCCAGCCCAAGAAAGAGGTCTTCGCTTCACTCCATCTTCACTCTACCCAGCCTGTTCAGGAATTAGCTAAAGAGGGTCTTCTTGTCGTTGAGAAACCAGAGCAGCAGGTGGCAGCACAGAAACAGGAGAAAGCCAGGAATCATGCAGCCACCTCCGAGGAGAGAAGGGAGATCACAGCAGATTATCACAAAAACCTTGATGTGTCTGTGACAGGAGTTAAATCACAGCTTAGGACTGAGCCTAGACCTCAGAACATCCTCCAGGTCTCCTCCCACCCCATGCAGCTCCCAAAGGAGACTCCTTTAACCAGTGACATAAAACAGCAGCGCGCCTTAGTTCAGAGGGAGGAGCGTTGGAACGTGATGCATGTCACCAGTGTAGAAAATAGCCAGGCTTTGGAGGAGGGCCATACTGAGAGTCTGACTGCTGTGGATAAATTCACCTGTCAAACAGCTGTAGAGCCTAAGGTTCCCACAGAGCCAGTCCAGGTTGAGGAGAAGGAGATTTCTACTGAGAGCAGCTTGTCTCTAGAGGCAGCAGAGCAGGACTTTGCGGTTCAGATCCAGGAGGGCCAGTCAGTCAGACAGTCAATAGTAATGGATGAGAAGCGTGTCCTGAAAGGGGAGCTTTCTCATGAGATTATCAAGTCAGAGTCCACTAAAATCAGTGTTACCACACAGCCTAAACTTTCTCTAATGGCACTGGAATCTGAGGAGAGCACTGCCCTCCCCAAAGAGTTGACCTTTGTGATTCAGATTCCCAAACCATCCAGTGTGAATATTAGACATCAGCTGAAAGATGCTCTTCAGTCTGCTGTGGCCCAGGAACAACCACTGCTACTGGCCGATGTAGTGGGGAAGTTAGAGGCTGCACGGGTCCAGGAAGTTAAGGTTCAGAAAGAGCCAAAACGGGCATTGTTTACATACCTTGTCACGTCATCTGGTGCCCCCATAGAAATCTCTCTGGCTTTTGACGGTGAGTACCCCCAGACAGCTGACCTGAGGTCTGAACTGCAGGCAGCCTTCCATTCTATAGTTTACCAGGAGTCCCAGGTCCTGACTTCAGAACAGCCTGGTACTATGTTGCTAGACAGGCCTCAAAAGGCACAGGCAGCCTCTGCCCACTCCAAAGAGCTTCTGATATCTGTGGTGGACTCTGTGACTGTATCAGAAAGAACAATGGGTTGGCAGTCCCCTGTATCTCATTCTGCTTCTGTGAAGACTGAGGACAGGGTTTCCTATAAAAGTGCTTCTTTTCAGAATGTCTCTGAGATCCTGGAGTTGAAGGGAAGTAACCAGCCGGATGTGGGGGCATCTGATCTGACCACCACTGTGGCCCAGGTGTCTGTTGAACAGCATGTTGAAGTTCACAGAGAAAGCAGAGAGGAGTATCTCTCTGAGGCCTTCATGATCAGTGAGTCCTCGGACAGTATCGTAGACTATCCCGTAGTTGTGAACCCTGCAGACGATGTGTGTATTGAGGAGAATAGTCAGGCCGTGTTTAGCACAACCATAAAGTATGTCACCAAGGTTAACTGGCTTTTCAATGGTAAATTGGTCAAATCTGGCAAAGAGTTCAAGTGTTCTAAAGACCATGACACATACACACTGGTTATCACCAAAGTTATCAAGGAGAAGCATCAAGGAGAATATATCTGTGAGGCTGAGAACGAAGCTGGCAAGACAACAACATCTTCAAGACTCACTGTGGTCTCAAGAGGTTTGAACCCAGGCCATCAGAACTGATCTATCCATCACTCCACATGCAACCAACTAACAGAACCATGCACACCAGTCACATCAACGTAATAACCTTTACCTTAGAAATTACTCTTTTAGGAAGTCCCATTTTATTTACCTTTGTTGGATCACGGTTTTCATTTCACTCTTCAGAAGGTCACCGTACTAACTCACCATGGAAACATCTTGTTATGGGCCTGTAGACCAGATCTCTATAGCCTGGCAATCTTCTGAGTTCAGTAGGAGACCAGCATCTGGCTATAATGAGTCTGGTCCGTTAAAGTCATTATGGCATGTCTTTAAGATCTCTTTGGTCTTCACCTCATCAACGTCTCATTCCCTCCACCAGCTCTTGGTTCATGCATGTTCCCAGGACTCCATCCTTTCAAATTTATTTTTGTCTTTATTCGGGCCAGAACACGAGCCCCATGTTAATGCTTTTAAAATATTAAGCTACATCAGAACTCAGCATTCAGAACACCATTGGTGCATTAAGGACACCATTATATCATTCAGAACACCATTGGTGCATTAAGGACACCATTATATCATTCAGAACACCATTGGTGCATTAAGGACACCATTATATCATTCAGAACACCATTACATCATTCAGCACACCATTCAGAACATAATTAGATCATAAAGCACACCACGTATGTTTATTCAGCATGGGGTCGCTGTTCTTTCTGTCTTTCCTTTCAACCTCCATTCCCCTTCTTTTCCACAGTCACCTTCTGGAATGACTCCCATCATCGCTGTGCATTCCACCATTCCTGTTCCAGAGCCTTACTTCTATCATGCTTTGTTAAACTGTGCTTTATGTATTGATGTGATTACTAATTTGATCTCGTTCTGTGCCTCAGTACCACCAGTCTTCAAGCAGAAGATAATCTCTTTGGAGATCAACGTGGGCGACCATGCCAAGCTGGAATGTGAGATTGAAGATGCTCCGAACGTGACCTTCAAATGGTACAAGTCTGGTGTGGAGATAAGGCAGAGCGACAAATACCGGATCCTCAGTCGTCAAAGCAGCTCCGCCTTGGAGCTCCAGAGCCCCACCAAGGCTGACAGTGGTGAATACAGCTGCAAGGCCTCCAACCAGCACGGCTCCGACAGCTGCTCCGCCACCCTCACCGTCACCGGTAAGAGAACCACAGTGTGGTCTTTAAATCCTGTTTCTAGATGAGGTACGGAGTGGTATTTGTGTAACCAAGTTGGTAAGAAGTTGGTTTTATTTGTGTTATTTCCATCACCCATTTTAAATCCACACATTTGCCAAGATTATTTTTTGTCAAAGTTGGTCCATATTGTTCATATTTATATCCTGTTTTTCTATATGTTTTACCTACTCTCCTTAGAAATGTACCCACCAGTATTTGTATCAAAACCAGAGCCGATGACTTTATATGTTGGTAAACAAGCCCTGTTCCACTGCTCAGTCACTGGAACTTTACCCATGGAAGTTGTCTGGCACAGGGACAACATAGCCATCTCTTCTGAGGGGAACTATTTGATGAAAAGTGAAAAGAACAAGTATTCCCTTCAGATTACATGTCTTGAGCTGTCCCACCAGGGGGTGTACCTCTGTAAAGCCTCCAACCCTGTTGGCACTGCTACCTTCACCACAGAGCTAAGGGTTGTCAGTAAGCCCAGTTTTGTGAAGACATTTGAGCCAGTTTCTGCAGCTGTCGATGAGGCACTGCACCTGGAGTGTCAGGTGGATGAAGACATTGGTGTGTCTGTCGCCTGGACCAGGGATGGCAGAAAGGTCCACCAGACCATGGAATGTAAATTTTCCTTTGAGGACAAAGTGGCTGTTCTTGAGATCCCCAAGTCTAAACTGAAGGACTCTGGGAAATATGTCTGTACAGCCACAAACGAGGCAGGGAGTTCGACCTGCCAGGCTCAGGTTACAGTACAAGGTAAGATCTTAAGGGTGTGCTTTCCGTGTTTTCATGAACAGATGCACAATATCTTGGCATCTTCCAACAAGCTGGTGGTGTTTTGTTGAGCCCTCTCGTGCTGATGCTAACACAATGTCTTGCTTTTCTTTAGTATTTCTCTCATGTTCTCTTCTCTCTTGGTAGTAATGTTTATCTCTTTTCAATGATAAAACAAATTAACTGAACACTTCTAGAGCCCCCTGCCTTTGTCAAGAAGATGGAGCCAAAGTTGACTTGGAAACAGGGCATAGCTGCCCGCTTACAGTGCACCATTAAAGGATCTCCAGAACTCCGTGTCCACTGGTTCTGCAACGACAGAGAGCTTAGCCATGGAGATAAATATAAAATCTCCTTCAAGAATGGAGCAGCCACTTTGGAGATGGTGAATGTTCTTGTTACAGACAGTGGGACGTACATCTGTGAGGTATCAAATGATGCTGGCAGTGATAGCTGCAACACCCTGATAGCAGTTAAAGGTTTGTCAAACTATTTGAAAAGTCCTGGAGTCAACGTAGAATAAGATGAGTTACAACAAGAGGCCTTGCTGTGTGTAATGTTATATCCTCTTACCTCCCAGAACCACCCTCAATTAGGAAGGAGTTGCAGACAGTGGAGGCTGTGAAAGGAAGTCCAGCTCACCTTGAGTGTGAGATTTCAGGAACAGGTCCTTTTGAAATCACCTGGTTCAAAAACAAGAAAGCTATTACCTCTGATCAAAGATACAAGGTGGTTTCCCAGGAGTCTCTGGCACGGCTGGAGATTCAGACATTTGAAAGTGCAGATGTCGGAGATTACCAGTGTGTTGCTTCCAATGATGTGGGTAAAATAAGCACTAAGGCACTAGCTAAACTAAAAGGTTAGTACTTGCGGGTTAAGTCAAAGACATACATTGGTTAAGTCAAACTTGAATGATGACATTTTACATGTTTTGTGTAGAACCACCGTCATTCTCAAAGAGAATTGAGAGCATTGTGGCCGTGTTGGGAAACGCAGTCAAACTTCAGGGCAGCATAAAAGGCTCAGCTCCCATCACTGTTAAATGGATGAAAGACTCTGAGATCCTTAGAGATGACGATCCCAATATCAGCATGCAGTTTGAGAACAATGTTGCCAGCCTTACAATAT